>JBCEWC010006981.1:0-22135 GCA_038996855.1 Solanum aculeatissimum | reverse complement strand
ATCTTAAGAGAGTGTATAGGAGAGTTCTAATGGATGAATGAGGGTTTAGGGAATGTTTTAGGGGTTTAGGAGACCTTCGGGGACCAAAAAGGGGCTTAAGGGAATATTAAATCACGATAATACCATTAACGCTACTTTCCATAACTAAGCAATGTCAAATGGTGCTACAGTTCCTGTTCAACAGTGAACAGTCCATTCACTTCACCGTCCAGCCATACTTGGCCAAATTCTTCAGCGTAAACTCTTGAAGGACTTTCTGTGACACTTCACGAGCCACTTGACGGACCGTCTAAAGTGTGACTGGACGTACAAGGCACCTTTCAACCATACTTAGCCTCAAAAGCATCATCCTTGTCTTGGCCAAGCTACTGCCTCACTTCACGAGGTAGTACACGGACCGTTTGGTCTTGGACGAACCGTTCAAGGCTTCGTTGGTTTGGACTTGGCTTAGGGGTGGTTCCAGGCCACCCCTAGCTCACTGGAACACTTGAAAAGGCCCCACACGAACCTTGCAAAGTTTCATGGCCCGTTCCAAAGTCCTTGGCCACTTTTCTGAGCCTATCTCCAATGGCTTCCAAAGTTTAGACAGTCTCACTGTTTAGGCCATATCTCCTTCATCCGAACTCCAAATTGAGTGAAACCACTTGTGTTGCAAAGCTAACTCAAAGAAATACAATGTAATATGTAGCAGCTCACATGGTTTACCCTACATCAAAAGTTACGATTATTAGAAGTACGCTGCCAAAATGGTTCCTCTAGGCCACTAACTAGCCCAATTTGCATTCGGCCCCTTAAACTCAACCCGTGGCTACCAAAAATCAACCATGGATTTTAGTACATCATATAATTCCAACCATAAGTAAATTTCAAAAAATTTTGGGTTGTTACACATCTCATCAACAAACATACAATAAGCATAGAAGGGGATAAAGGGGCTAAGAAAAAGTATTTCATAATCACTTAAACATAATGGGAGTCTAGCTCAAAACATACATTTCTATATCAAACAACACCTCTAATTCGAATGGAATAGGGGCCAAGACATCTCCCGGGGTCACCCTCAAAAGGTAGTATAAAAAAAATAGACAAGTCTAAACGAAGCATGAAAGTAAAGTGGATGTTGTCCTTGGAGTGGGGGACTCACCAATAATACTCTTCAAACAGACAGGCTAGCCACGTGGAGAAGGATAATGGATAGGAGCTCCACACCCTACATGGTTAGATCATGTAGGCAAAAAGTATGCATTAGTACTTTGAATGTACTAGTAGTGGGAATGTAATGCAATAAATCATAAACCATAAATTAGTTTCAATATGATCAATTAAAATATTTATCAATCCATGTGACATAGGATAATATATATGAAAAGTAAGGAATGCACACTTAATGAGTTTTACGATAAAACAATTAATCTTGGAATAATAAGGAACATAGATCATCATGCATTAAGTAAAAAATCATAATACCTTTTAGGAACAACAAAGCATCTACTTCAAAGATAAAACCATCTTACTATAAGTGAACCATTAATAATCATAAGAAGAACACCACACATACTTCAAAGAGAGAGAGTCATATGCCTTTATGAGTAACACCATTACTAATATCAAGAGACCATAAAATTATGTGAGGAAATTATTTGAGTTTGTAAAATAATGAGTTATATGAATTCAAAACACCACTCATGATAGTAAACATATTTAGACATAATAAGAAGGAACCATCATAAGAAGACATCTTAGGGACATGAGGGGAACATGGGCATAAATAATAAAACCATAGATCAAGAGTGACATATACCATAAGTTTTGGGGAATTCATAAAACATAGTAAGAGAGACCATAACCAACATAAACTATGTGAGGTAATCTATGGAGTCTCGATGTTTCCCCTAAGCAAGGTGAATGTAGTAGCAGATGCTTTGAGCTGAAAGGCTACTAGTATGGGCAGTTTAGAATTCTTGAGGGAGGAAGAGAGAACCTTTAGCTTTGGAGGTTCAGTCACTTGCTAGCAGCTAGTTCGATTGGATATTTCTCTCCTTCAAAGTATTCTATCTTTTGTAGAGGCTAGGTCTTCATTGCTTGATTCAGTATGTGCTCATCAATTTGATGATGCTAGATTATGCTTGATTTATGATAAAGTATTGAGGGGTGAAGCCAAAGTGGCTACTATTGATTCTGAGGGTGTTTTGAGGATTAATGGGCGAGTTTGTGTGCCTAAGGTAGGAGATTAGGTGAGATTTATATTAGAGGAAGTTCAATGTGCTAGATATTCTATCCATCCTAGTGTGGCAAAGATGTACCATGATTTGAAATAACATTACTGGTGGTGTGGGATAAGGAGAGGCATAGTTGAGTTTAGAGCAAAATGTTTAAACTACCAACAAGTCAAGTATGAGCACGAAAGGCTTAGTGGTTCGATGCAACAGATGCCCATTACCGAGTGGAAATAATAGCGAGTTATTATAGATTTTTTTACCGGTTTGCCCATGGCCTTGGGCAAGTTCAATTTAGTTTTGGTGGTTGTTGATCAATTGACCAAGTTGACTTACTTTCTACCAGTGAAGACTAGCTAAAGTGCAGAATAGTTGGCTAGGTTGTACATTCGGGATATTGTCAGATTGCATGGAGTGCTAGTGTCTATAGTGTTAGACAGAGGATTTGTGTTCACCTCCTATTTTTGGAAGGCCTTACAGCATGGTATGGGTACTTAATTGGATTTGAGTTCAGCTTCCCACCTCCAGACTGATAGATAGTATGAGCTCACTATTCAACTGTTAGAGGATATATTTTCGACTTGTATGATAGATTTTGGGGCCCAATGGGATTAGCATTTGCTTTTGGCAGAGTTTGCATACAATAACAATTATCATTCCAGCATTCATATGACACCATTTGAGGCTCTATTTGGTCGGAGGTGTAGATCGGCTATAGGGTGGTTTTACTCGAGTTCAATAGATTTGTTGAGTGTGGATTTACTCAGAGATGCCATAGTTCGAGTCCAATTGATACAAAGTAGACTGTTGACAACCGAGAGCTACCAGAAGAGTTATATTGATCGGAGGACTAGGCCTCTTGAGTTCTTAGTTGGGGATAGTGTTTGACTAAAATTTCACTCATAAAGGGTATGATGAGATTTGGGAAGAAGGGAAAGTCGGTCCCAAATTTATTGTCTTGTTTGAGATTTTGAGAAGAGTTGGTGAGGCTGCCTATGAGTTGGCATTGCCACTGAGACTATCAGTAGTCCATCCATTTTTCATGTCTCTATGTTCCGCCGAAACATTTCAGATTAGTCACATGTGATCTTTTATGATTCAGTTGAGTTGGATTCAGACTTTTCATATGAGGAAGAATTAGTAGCTATAGTAAACACGCAGATCAGGAGGTTGAGGACCAAGGACATACCTTCAGTAAAGGTTCAGTGGTAGCACCATCCCATTGTAAGGCTACTTGGGAGTTGGAGTAAGACATGCAAGCCAAATATCCCAGTCTTTTTGAGGCTTCAGGTACCTTTGTTTTCCTTATGTTCGAGGATGAACATTATTTTTAGTGGTGAATGATGTAATAACCTTGTTGGTCATTTTTTAGCCTATTTTTGAAAATTACTATTTTGCCCTTTTATAAGCTGCTTTTGACCTATTTTGAGCTATATATATTGTTGGAACTGAGATCCTGTGTTTTAAAATTGAAAAATATGAGTTTTGTCATTTTAGGAAGCTTAAGTTGTTGTAAAAGTGAGTTTTTGTACCATTCTAAGTGTTGGGTGTCGAATAAGAAATCCATTTATTCCATTAGGTTTGGAATGTCGAATCTGGTCTAGGAGAAGTTACAGAACTGAATTCGCAGTTAAAAAAAGATTTTGAACCCTAAGTTGTATTTTTAGTCATTTTCAGAGCCAAAGTTTGACTATGGTCAACTTTCAGAGTTCAGAAGCTCGAATCAAAATTCTGAAAGTCCAGCAATTCTGGACAGTGAAAATAATAATAGAAATGGTATCATCATAATTTTTAAAGTTTCCAAGGAGGTTCTGGTATTTTGAGTTCTTAACTAAATTTATTGATTTGCATTGGTAACTATGCCGAGAAGACCACAAAATTAAATTCTGATAATTTCATTGAGTCTGAAACGTCGTTTCTATTGTAGATGCATGTTTGGTTTTTCTAATTCGGGTTTCAAATGGAGGCCCAGGATCCTTTCCAATACTTTTGTATACCTTTATTTTACTGAACTTGGTGCAATTACTCCCCTTCTTCGCATTTGCACCTGTGATTCCGCGCTCACGGAGGCTTGCCCTTCCTCTTCTCCACGTTTGCAGATAGGGACTCCGCATTCGTGGAGGTTAGTTCAGTGGACCCTCCACATTCGTGGATTCTGTCTTGCATTTGCGGAGGTCAGCATTATCTTGGGCTCTGCGTTCGCAGAGTGCACTTTAGACCTAAATAGTTTTAATTCGTAAAAAACATCAATTTCAATCATTTTCAAGCTTTTTGAGGCAATTTTTGACAACACTTTTTATGGAAATCATTTGGGTAAGTGTTTCTATCATCAATTTAATTAATTTCTACTACTTTTATCTTGAATTCCATGATTTCAGGTATTTAAAATTGGGATTTTCATGTCTATGATTCGGAAACTTTAAATCATAGTATCTATATTTGATAGCGGTTGCTTGATTTGGTGATCAATTTTAGACTTGGGTTGATCAAAAAGCTTGGTTCGAGTGCAGTTTTGACATCGAGGTAGTTCAACTAACCTTTTCAGGATTAAATTTGAGTTATTAGACATGTTTATTTCGTGATTGTAAGATTTAAATTATTTCGTGATTAATTGGATCAATTTGATAGAATTTTGGTAAAAATGTGGTATCGATTATGTTGAAATTGAAATAAATTGTGACTTTATTGGTGAATTGAGTTGTATTCTTGAGATTTGAGATATTTTGGATATTATTGTAATGATATGAGATTTGTGACATCATTTGGAAAGTTTTTTTGGTAATTTCATGGTATCTTGAGATATTTTTGGGCATCTTGAACATGTGTTAGAACTTGTTGAAGTTCGGTAACATCAGTATACTTGATCATGATAACATGAAACATTTTGATAACTTGTGGTACCAGTTGTGATTTTGATATCATCCTTCCTGATTATATGACTGTTACTTATCGATTTCCTTCTATATTGTTATTATATATTTTGATAGTACGACATTGGCATGCATTCATCTCATATTGCATTTGTTATATATTAGCCCCAGAGACAGTCATGTTACTTGAGAGATGTATGCACCGGTGCTAGAGTCGGTGGAGGTATTTATTTGTGCCAAGAGTCTGCCGTGATACTTGAAAGATGTATTCATCGATGTCAGAGTCCATCGTGATACTTTAGAGATATTGATATATGGTCTGATGAAACCCCCCATAGGTTCTACTTGGTAGACTTTGCTCGGTAGATGTATTAACTGGTGCCAGAGTCTGCTCGTGATTTAACCCCCATACATTACATTCATATATTACGCGTGCATTACATCATCGATTACTATTGTTATCTTATTCTACGGTTATGTTTATATATATATTATGGACTAACCCCTTCTTCCAGGTGATAGGATTGTTCGTTATTTCATACTTGTACGATTTCCCCTTCCCAGTCAGTTGAACTTACTGGGTACATTTTGGTGTACTCACCCTACTTTGTTTTCTCCCTACAGATCAAACATAGGGATCCCCACAGGATAGTTGATTCTATTCCACCAGAGTTCTTCCTTATTATCCTAGATTTCAGCGGTGAGGCTCAGACTTTGAGTCATCGTGGATCTTTTGAGACTTCTATTATTGTTATCCATTAAGACGTTGTATCTCACATTTTCAGAGAGCTTTGTATTTACCTATTCGTATTACTTATAGATTCTTTCGTACTCATTACCCCAGGTTTTGGGATTTTTGTATTAAGTGTTGTGGTTGTTTTATCTTGGTTTAATTTCCTTTAGTCGCGATCCAATTTTGGGTCGTGACACAACTCTTACAAAAATCGGGGCTAATACTTCTCCTAAAACATGTGCTCATATCTATCAACATTTCAAATTATCTTATCAAGTCTCAATGAATCTTTTCATCTCAATTCTTTGATACTTTCAATTACAAATCATATGCTCTTTCATAAAGATAAATATGCATATCTCATCAAAATTCTTTTTTCAAATAACATTTAACTCAATGCTCAAACTTCATTTAAATCAATACCCATGCTCGTATGTAACCTTGATTTAGAACAATACTTTATTTAATGCATGAAATCATGAATCTCAATATCATATAATGTGTGGGAAAGCCATGATCATTAACTCAACGAGGTTCATGGGAAAGTAACCACTAACAATAATTTCAATAATAAAATAATAATAACTTCAATACACAATTATATAAAACTCAATAGAAGAAGAATTGACTCAATTGAAATTGGAAAACTAGAGTTTTATTCAATTCAATACTCTTTAAAACTGGAAACTTAGATGTGAGGCGCGTGGATAAACTCAATCCAACCGTATGATAGCCTTACATAGCTAGAAGAACAAAAGTTCTTGAAGAAACCTTTGGCTTGGGACCTTATAGCTTGAACTTAAGAAACCCTTCTATGAAGTTCTTAGATATGGAGTTTGAAGAAAAATCTTGATTCAAAACCCTAGGTTCTTGAAGAGAATCTTCAACTTGAAGCCTTTAGATATTGTGAATTTGGAGAAATTTATTTCTTGAAGTTATTGATCTTTGGGAGAAAAAGCATTGGGGATCTTAGGAGTCAAAATACTTATAATGACATTATTAGGTTATAAGATGGACTTTGGGAAGTTATTTAAGGATAAAAAGTCAAAAATATCCTTTTAGGAAAGTCAAATAATCATAAAAATTAGAAAATGAACTTTTGGTGAGTTTCGTCGGCCAAATTGGCAATCTAGGGCCCCCCTCGCTGAACCATTCAGTGATATGCCAAATGGGCACCCTTGTTCACCCTTTTTACAATTTTCTAATCTTTCTCGGGACAAATTTACGATCAAAATCGGTGGATCGCCAAATAATTTGGTGAGTCACCGATATTTTTAGATTCGACAGGCTTCAGTAAAATATTCATAACTTTTACTCTAAATTTTGATTAAGACAAAAATTAGATGCATTGGAAATATAATTCAAAGATATTCAATTTGATATATTGTGGGTCACCTAACTCATTATGTGTCGAAAGATATGACCATTTGAAGTTGACCCTTCTATGAACTCATACCGAAACTTAGCCGATGGAAATATTTTGAACTTGGCTTGACCTTGGGTGTCCCTTATGACCTCAAACCACACCCGACATGCTTCAATTACTTAGGAAATAGCCTTAAATTATATTCACAACTTTGGAGTTATTAGATCACCTAATTTCATAGAATCTCACATAGAAACTCAATTAGTAAGAGCCTTAAATTATATTCACAACTTTGGAGTTATTGGATCACCTAATTTCAACTTAATTTTATGGTAAGGGACTTTTATAACCTTTATTCATCTCAAATATATTATCCCACTATAGAATAGATTTTAATACCTATATTCAAGGTTAGAGTCAATCCGTATGATGCCATACACATAAGAGAAAAGTTCATATCTTAGTTTAGAATTTTTCAAGGTGTTACACCCAACACCTACGAGTTGATTCCATTCTTATCTGTGCCATCTTGTCTTCCAAAAACATCTACTCCCGGTTGATGTGATTGATTATTAAACATTCACTATAATAAATATTTCCTTCATTGACTTGGTATGGTACAAGGCCAAAAATTGGAACACATTGTTTCTTCTTGTTCTTGTCCTTCGCTTTAGGGCTTGTCCCTCAGTGTGGTCAGATCTCTGAAGAAAAAAATAAGACTTTTAAAATTTATTATTTAAAATAATTATTAGATATTTGTGTGAATATAAATGATTTCATTAAGGGTAAAAGAAATTTTTTTAAAGTTAAATTATTTTTAATTATAGTAAGGGACATTCTTTTTGGGACGGACTAAAAAGGAAAGGGTGCCACATAAAATGGAATAGAGGGAGTAATAGATTTTGATTTATTTATTTAACTGCAATAATATAATTATCACTATATTATATTTACAACCAATAATAATATATATGAATATCTATAATTAGTATTCTATATAAATACTGCTAAAAGCTTTAGCGATTTAGGATACAATGATATTGACTCAATCACCAGTAAATGCTTTTGCAATAATACTAAAAGAAAAATCTATTATCACTAAATGTCTCAATTGTAATTAAGTGCTAATATTGTCTTGTCCTAAACTATGCATCACCTGGAATGAATCTGTTTCAACTTGCAGTGGAATGAAGTTATAGCGCTAGCCTATGATAATTAAGTCATGAAATAAAGCAAATAATTCAACAATGGCAAATCAAACTTGAGGAAAGTTATTGCTACAAACCCCATAATCCAGATGTCTTCATTGTTATCGAAAACTTGCCTAATGTTATTTGGTAATTACAACATGTTGTTGATTACTCTATTGCTCTATAGACACGTATTATAGTTGAAGAGTACATATTCATGTTCTAAGCTTAAGAAAAAAATATTTTGAAGCAACAAAACAATTATTTTGGAATCCAATTTTCGAACTTTTTTAATCGATTAATATCATTGTAATATTATATTTATCTTATATATATATATATATATATATATATATTATTTGACTTTGGTAAAGATTTTAAAAATGTATTGGAACATTAACATGCCAATTAGAATATATGAATATTGTTATGGTCTCCTAATAAAGTATATAGTAACTTCTTCAAAAAAAATAACAAGCGTTTTTCGAGTTGATATTAAGTATTGAGGTGATTTGCTGGAGTCTAGACTGAGTTTTCTGACTGTTCAACAACACTGAATTCCGAATCTATTTATATTTATTGTCTTCTTAATTCACCCTAGACGGCCTATGTATTAATGCCAAATTTGTATTTTGAAATCATAGATATTCTTGTAATTGTGTCATCAATCTTGAAAGTTATTTCTATTTCTGTGAGACCCCATGTTTCTTGTGTTGCATAACATACATAGTGTGATATATTATATAAGGTGTATATGATTTTGTATATTAACTAAGAATAATAATAATACTACAAGTGAGTGGCAATATCAAGGATTTAAAGTTTTAGGTCAAAAGAATCTCTTAAAAAATATTTAGAGTTAAAGAAATTGTTGGAGTAGCACTTCCACCATTTCAGAAGGTTTAAATTAAGTTTCACCTTTTGGATGAGACTAATAGTGTCTAATTTTCTAATAATAGAGTGTTAAAAGGTATTTTAATAGCATAATGGTCCTCCCAAATATATAAGGAATTAAAGGGTCCATGACCTATCAAATTGAAGGTCTATGAATCGAGTTTGCAATGCACAAAACCACATGTCAAACCAACTTTGGAGTAAAATGTTATGACTATTTTACCATGGACTATCCGATCAGAAAATTGGATCGCAAACTGGGTCAAGTCAAGAAAAGTCATAAGTCGTCAACTTGACATTTTAAGACCCCAAAATATTTTTTTGTTCCAAAATAGCGAGAAAACTTAAGAGAGGATTCACATGGAGTTCTCGATTGATTTAGGTGTGTTTTCATGATTTCTACCATTAAAGTTTGTCCCCATGTCTAGAAATGTGTTCCTTACATCTTACAATCATTTTCTTCTCCTATTAGCTGTGTTTGAAGCTATTTTGGGAAGATATAAAATTGTTGTTTTTACTGGTCCTTCTAGCTTTATAACTAGTTTGCCAAGGTAATAATCTTGGGGCTCTTGTATGATCATTTTTATGAATTCAATGGATGTTTCATCACGTTAAGGCTATATCGCAAATTTGGCAATTTATGCTCAATTATGAACTATTTATAGATGTGTATAAGCTGCATATATAAAGTGTTTGTGAAGCTTAGGATGTAAGAAATAACTTTTATGAAGAAACTTCAGGCATTTGAATGTTCGTTAGAGAGGTATGTTAAGCCTAAGCTTTGTCCCTCCTTTTAGCATGAAATTTGAAAAACTCCCAAAGCATCAAACATGATATTTTACTATTTTGTTGGTATAAAGACCTTCTATAAAAGGCATTGGGATCTCATTTGAATTATTTTCATGATGATATTAAGTTGATATTCTATTTTTTCGATTAAACTCAACATTCGGTATCGATATATCAATTTATCTACTTTTCTGACTACATGTCCATGTGTTTGAGTTGTTACTCTTCTTTGGGTGGTGTATCTTAAAAATTAAAAAAGGAAGATTATGAAGAAAATTTAGTAATCATAATTAGTTCTCCTTCCTCGCTAAAATTGTATTTAAAGAACTTAAAAAGTAGCACGTTGATTTTTAATAATCTCAAATATAATTCTCCTATTTAAACTACTAAGGCACTTGATTTTTTTCTAAATACTTTCATTTATTAATTATCAAAGAACCAAGTGTAAGAGTTAAGTGAAGCATCCTAAGCTTTTGATGAACATCTTCAAGATTTAAGGTATCATTCTAAAAGGTGAGTTAAGTTTTCAAACTTATTCAAAAAATATATAAGATTCCACGAGCCATATGTATATGCTACGGCGATAACTATGATATTATGAGACTAAGAGTACCAATGAGTCAAGATTGTCTAAATTCCTGCTATGGCCTACTATATGCATTTAATGTTCATATCATACATGGTATGTTGTGCATGGACTTTGAGCTATAATCGAAGGTAAGGGACATATTTTTCCAGATGACTATATATATGTGTATTATATAGATGGACATAAGTTAACAAATATGATATTGATTAGCAACTAGAAAGGGCCACCATTGTTAGCATATTGCTGAGTATGTCATGCATTTTCATCTATATATATGTATTCACGACATGCGATTACTAGAACATACCTTGCATATTAGATAACTAGGAGGTCGAGTATCGGCCATGAAGGTTATTTGAGTTTTGGTTACAGGTGGTATCTCTATTACCCTTTTTACTACATCTATTTATGATTTTACTTTCTGTCTTTCAAACCAGTATATTTTTATTCGTACTAACATCCCATTGCCGGGGGACGCTGCATTTTGTTTTATGCATGTAAGTTCAGGTAGGGATTCTGGTTGACCCCTCTGCTAGGATTCCAGTTCAGTTGTGGGTTGATACTCTCCATCTCTTTCTAGAGTTTTCACAGGATGTCTACTTTTGTTGTACAGTTGGATATAGTCGGAGCCCTGTTCCGATAATGTTAGTGACACTCTTAGAGGCTATTATGGACATGGTATTTTGGGTTATGTTTTGCAAATTTTAGTCTCCAACCATAGGCTTAGCATGTATATATATGTGTGTGTATATGTACCTCTCTGGTCGCAGCCTCATCGACTAGCTAGTACTTTATCATTTTGGCTTATCTACCTTGGTGTATATGACTTATTGTTAATCAGGTCATGACCTAAGTGGTCCAGGCTTAATTTTTCAGGCATTATACTACCCAATATTTTGGCCCATAGTCTAGTTAGCTAGCATGTTCCATGGCTTACTCACCAATGATGGTATCGAGTTCCAATCACGCCTCCTTATCTTTTGGGGCATGACAAACATAGTATTAGAGAAAATTGTATCTCAGGGAGTCCATAATATTATTCTAGTAGAGTCTTGCTTATGGGTGTATTATGCACCATAATTATAATCAGGAGGCTATAAGACATTTAGGAATGGTTACATTTCTTTCAATTAATAGATCGTGTTATAGAGCAATGTCATAAGAACATATGAAATCTATATCATGCTTTGTGGTTTTTATGTAACATATCGCCTATGCTCGGGAGATGGCATATGATGAGATAGGTATGGATACAAAGAAGGTACCAGTCGTTTCTTATCTGATCAGTGTGAGATAGGTATGGATCGACTTTGGTCAATGTTTTAAGTTTCGATACTAGAATTAATTTTCTAATTATTTCAATGGTCTCGAGAGATGATTTTAATACGTAAATAGTTTTGCCTTAATTTTTGAGTGCCCCGATGTCATTTTGATTTTCAAGTGGCCTAAGTTAGAATTAAGGTGTTTAATTGGGTTATGAATCAATGAGACCTTGGATTTGATGATTTCAATGAGTTCAAAATGTTAAATTTAGTAGGATTGCATATATGATTTATGTGTACGAGGTTCCAAAAGTATCTCAGGAGTTGATTCTAAGTCTTGAAATGGATTCAAAAATATTTTTGTTGTGTTCTGGTGTAGGCCTCTCTATAGCGAAGGCATGGCCACTTTAGCAACCTCGCTATAGCGAAGTTCGAGTATTTAGTGTGGGTATCACTGTAGAGACATTAGAAAGGGGTTTTCAGACCCCTGTACACTCATTTTTGAACATTCCCTCCATTTTTCAAATTTTGTGAGCTCGACTTAGACGTTTTCAGACTAATTTCTTGAAGGGTTTTCATTGAAAAAGATATTTTTCATTTTCATTATCATTATCCATTAATTATCCCTTGATTTTAACATTAAATTTGGAAGATTCAAATGAGAAAATTGGGGATTTTCATGAATTTTGAGAATTTTTACAAAATTGATGATTATGAACTCATTTCAACTCCATTTTTGAATTGGTTTTCATTGGTAGTTTTCTAATCATGAAAGGAACATTTTCATCTAAATATTTTTAGATTTTAACATTGATTTTTGATATTGAAATTTTGGATGATTTTTCCTTTTCCCCCGAATTGCTTGCATTTGGTGTTATTGGTTTCGTATTGTGATTGTGAATTAATTTTCAAGTAGATTGTGGTGCTTCAAGTTCATTTTTAAAAGGGGAAAGTATTTTCATTAGAGTGATTGATTGGCCAAACTGAGGCAAGTAGATTCTAAGCAAGTAGATTCTAACCCTTGTTGAGTTTATTAAACTTAGTATTTCCTTTCAATGTCAAACTTGGGGATTAGTGAATTGTTCTAGTGGATATAATTTGGGTAATGGGGATGTGGAAGTGATGACATGTATGATATGAATTGTGAAATTATTTCTAATTGTGATTGATCAAGACTTGTGAATTGATATTGTGAGTTGGGAGTGTGACGCTAAATGATGAGAATGTAAAAGTATTCATATTGTTCTACTTGTTAAACTTTGACTCATGATACATGGAATTGTACAGTCAAGTACTTCATGCGTAATGTTGAGTTAAATGCATACTTGAGATATTGTTGAATTTGTTAAATTAAATATTGTGGAATATGAACTAAATGATGAACAATCCTAAGTTGTGATGGCAATTTGATTATTGAAAGTTATTGAGCTATGATATGATGTGATTATTATGTAATGAGTTGATGATGACACAAATGTTGAAAGAAAATGAGAATGATTGATGATTATTGAATAAATGATATATGTGGACTCTTGCTTATTCTTATACTTTTGAAAGTGTTTATTATGTTGTGAAGATATATACTTGATTGATGTTCCATTGATGATGAAAATCTGATAGAAAATAATTCCTGCTAGAAAAGAAAAGAAAAGAAAGAAATGAAAAGACAATGGAAAATAGTTCCGGCTAGATGATATTGATATTGATTTGACATGATTATTGTATGTATAGATAATGTTGATTCTTGCATACTCTCAAAACTATATGATATATGCTTATGTGATGTATTAAAAAGTTGATGGGAAATGATTCCGGCTAGGGAAAAAAATAAAAAAATAAAAAGCCGATGGGAAATGATTTTAGTTAGAAAAGAAAAGAAAATAAATGAAAAGCTGATGGGAAATGGTTCTAGGTAGAGATGAAAGTAAATATGGAAAATGATTCTTGTAGATACATGGTCCATGTGCGGCCTCCTTGAATTTTGATCTGATTATATCAGCGGATGTGTATCATAGGACAGACACGCATCATGATTATTTGATATTTGCATCACATTGCTAGCATTTTATTCCATTTCATATCATTTCTCTCTTAAAGTTGATATATGTACTAAAATGTGATGTATTGAATGACTTGAATCCTGTAAATTGTTGAGATTGAACTATTGAAATATTGTGAAATATGTTGATGACTCGGATCTTGTACATTGTTGAGATTGAGCTATTGGGAAGTTGTGATATATAACGAATGACTTGAGCCTTGTATTTTGTGAAGATTGAATTATTGAGATACTGTGTTATGAGATTGTAAATGTTTATATTAAATATACTATGTATGTTGGCCTTTTTTCCATGCAGGTTCTGTAGTTTGAATATATGTGGTTGGGATTAAAAGAGTGTTTGGTTCTTTATTCTTGACCTGTGATTAGGTCTGTTTGTTGGATACCATGGTACTCACCCTTGTTTTTCTACACATGTGTGTAGATTGTGAATTCGAATCCTGTTGATGTTCTTCATCTCCTTGTTGGACTGAGCTATTGATAGGTGACAGGTAGTTGTTTGTTGTTCCAGCAAACCCTCAAGACTGTCAGATATTTTACTAGTTTGTTCTATTTCAGAGACAAAGACTATTGAGACTTATATCATTTTTTCTTATTCTAATGTATTGTAGGCTTGTACCTTGTGACAACTAGTTCTAGGATAATTTTGTTGAATTTATGTCTTTTAACCTTGTTATTATTATGTTAAATTGATTTAGCTTCTGCATTATCTTGTATTATATTATTGTGATCTGTTTAGACTGACTTGTCTCGGTGGGATAAAGACAAGTTTCATCCATCCTCGAAATTGGATCGTGACACTTGTCCTCTGGTGGGAGTCTTGGAATGTCTTCTAGAGAGTTTCATTTTTAGGCCTTGATTTTCAACTTCTAACTTACGAGGCACTACATTCAACATATGACTATTATGTTAATCTTTGTATGATGGCATGTTATTCAAGTAACAATGATATTGATGTTATTATATGGCATGCAAAATTAGATGACATAGGATAAGATTGAATGAATATATTGGTAAAGGAAATCATTTTAAATTCTTTGTTCAAATTTTTTATACCAACTTGTAAAAATTCTCTTGCCAAAAAGATTATGCGTAAGTTATTTGAAAAAGCTAAAAGAGCAAGTTCCCACTTCAATTAATTCATTCTGATATTTATGGTTCAATGAATGTGAGAGCAAGATTTGGTGTTACATATTTCATCATATTTATTAATGATTCACGTGATTTGGTTATGCTATTTGACTTCTCATAAATTTGAATCACTTGAGTGCTTAAAAAGATATATGAATGAAGTTAAAAATCAATTACATAAAAATATAATGGTTTTAATAACTGATAGAGGATGTGAACATTTATCAAAATAATTTGAAGAATTATGTGCTAAAATTGGCATTATCAAACAATTCACTACTCCTTATACACCTCAATAAAGTAGTATGATTGAAAAAATGAATAGAACATTGTTGGACATGACTAGGTCCATATGGCATAGGTAAATCTCTTTCTCGAAAAATGCATTACTGACTGTGACCTACATATTGAATAAAACACCATCTAAATTAGTATCTTTCACTCCTCAAGAACTTTGAATTAATCATAAAATAAATCTAAATTATCTACGACCTAGGAGTTGTATTGCATATATTAAAGATCACTTTGGTGAGTTTAGTAAACTAAATTTAAAAAGAGGAAATGTACCTTTATAACATGCTCTGAACAATCCAAAGGGCATGTGGCCATTGATAAATTGGAGAATGGAAATATTAATAAAATTAAATCATGAGATATAAGATTTTTAAAAAGTGATTTTTTCAAAAAGGGTGTAGTTAATGAAGGTGAGTCTTTCTTCAAAGTATTAAATGACATGCTTGCTAAATCAATGGATCAAGAAATGATTCCTGATCTAAGTGGAAGTTTTGAATCCCAAAATCCTTTATAGAAATCTGAACTTCAGTTACGTAAGAGTATAAAAAAAGATATATCTAAGAAATCTTATGAGATAAGTATATTTTCTTCATACCTAATTTTATTATTGATGCTTTATTTTGCCCTAGATAAGATAAATGAAAAAAGCTATAAAAAATAGAATCCATGAAAACCAACAAAATCTGAGATTTAGTTTGCCTTCTTCAGAGATGTAAAGTTGTCACGACTCAATTTAGGATCATGATCGATGCTAAGGGGGAGATCCCAAAGCAAGCCATACTAGAATTTTCTAGAAAATTGGACAGAGTTTCCTCTATTTTTAGGCCTATCCAAATTATTGCATGTCTTAGAAACCAACAACACAACTACTAAATATTTAAATCAAGTCACCATAATCATTTTTTAGTCTATTTTTCACATAATAACAGTAACTCATCTCCATAAATAAAGAGAAATTAAAAGCAGTTACATCTAGTATAAAAAAAGAATACTTATGACTCTAATAAAAGAAATGACTATGGAGTGACTCCAAGAATTCAAGAAAAGGTCCATAAAAGTAGATAACTTGTTTCCAATGTGAACAAGTGTGGGGATCACCACGAAATTTCTTACTAGCTCTATTAGTAAAACCCTCACCGAAATCACCTGTACTGTAATGACCCAAAAATTTCTGAATCGTACGTTTCTGATTAAGGGTTGATTTGATCTTATCTTGGTTAGTCTATAAGTCTCCCGAATCTCTCTGGAATGACCGTCTTTGAGGAATTTGCATTGGTTAAATTTTGTTTGATGTCTTGTGGATATGTTGATTTTAAATGGCCATATCTCTTGGTATGGGATGAACTGCGTGAGCTCCGACCATACAAATTGAAGTCCTTTGAATTATCTTCACAACGCATTTGGTTTCACTCAATTCAGAGTTTAGATGTGGAAGTTATGACCCTCATAGTTGGACTGTCTGTGCAGGGAAAACGTTCTGGAAAAGGGAAGAAAAATGTTAGCTAAGGCAGTGGACCACGAGAGGGTCCACAGACCATGTGGGAGTTCATGACCCGTGAGCCCAGTCCGTGGAGTGTTCTAGTGAGTGGCTTGAGCCATGGACCAAGACTCCGAGCCAAGTAAGGCTCCACGGACCAGCTCATAGTTCGTGTGAAGCCTCATGGCTCGTTAGTCCATCCGTGTGGTGTTCCAGTAAGTTTCTAGGATTTGTGTCGAGGCTCGAGGCCAAATGAGGATCTACGGACCAGCTCATGGTCCGTGTGAAGCCTCATTTCATGTAAGGCCTATCCGTGTGGAGGTCCAGAGAGTTGCCTAGGGATTTCATTGTCTGATGATCCAAGTGTCGCTTCACGACAGGGCTCACGGACTATGAGTCACTACATGGTCCGTGTAGTGTACCATCGATTACTGTGTCCAATATTTTCTCCTCATTTCATTAATGGTTTAATTATAATTTTAGTTAATCCTAGGGTCGTTTTAATTATTTTAAACTCTTTTAAAACCCTTGATTAAACCCTATTCACTCCTATTCCATTTTAATTTCTTCAATTTCTTCCAAATTGCTCTCATCCTCCATTGAAGGCTAGCTTAAGAATCAAAGGGGAAAATCAAATCTTATTCAAATTCTTCTTGATCAACTTGATTAAGTCCAGGTATGTGGGATTGATTCATGGTTCTTCTTTCAACCATGAAGACCCAAGGTCGTCTTCTTTACTTTTGATGAATTTTAGCTTTTCTTGTAAATGGGTCTTTTAATTTATGGATGGTTTGTTTAAATTAATATGTGGGATGAGTTTTAATTTTGATTTTGAGGCTATTTAAACTCAATTATCACATTTTTCATTTGAATTATGAATGTTGGAATATGCACGATCCTTTGTAAACCTGTTTAGGCATGGGTAATTCAAATTATATTTTGAATTGGGATTTTCTTATGGATTTCAGTTGAATTCATATCGTATTGTTGAATTAAGATTTAATCTCTATTGCTCATGCATTCATCTCATCATTCATGACAAATGCATACATGAAAAACTTGATTTGATGAAACTCTTTATAAGGGCTTGGCCATCCTGATATGATGTGACTTGATTTTGGTAAGTCATGGGAGAATATGATCACATCTTGTCTGGATATGGATTTTAAGCACTCTGGGTGTTTTACACCACTCTGTTTTGTTAGAATGAGCTACTCCTTTGCATTGGTTTATGGAAATGATATTCGGAAGTTCTGTTTTGGATTTGAAAGGGTTTTGAAATGTGATTCTGGGCTTGTAGCCATCTTGCATTGTTTTGACTTGAAATATTGAAATCTCCATTTTGAAGATTGTATATGCATATGTTTTCCCATGGGATGAGACTTAGTACCGAGGGATTGGAGTCGAGGTGGCCTTTCTCCAAGGGTCCATACTCCTTTCCGTCAAACCATATGCCAACATGGGTATTCTCTCTTCTTGGGATTGACTTGTGTTCTCCTTTTTAGGGTGATCTGGGATCTACCTGGAAAGTAGTCCAAATCCAAGTAGTAGCTCGCTTGGGTTCTCTCTATTGTCGGTTGAGGTCACATCCCCGCTATGATATGTAGGGTTGCATCCACACATCATGACACTTCATGGCATATTATTACGATATTGTTCCCTTGCATATATATATATATTCTATCTATACGTACATGTGCCCTTGCCATCTAGTTTGTTTGGTAGGTTCATGATCATACATATTGCATGCCCGCATACTTAGTGCATCTAATGTGCTAACCCATACTCATTGTCTATATGTTCTAACCATTTAGGGACCGGAGGTGACCTTCATCCACTGTTGGACGGCTAGTGAGATTCATGCTCTTGTTGATTGTGGTGAGCCCTACACTCCAAGGGCAATACCCATTTTTCTCTACCTTATGTTTTGTTTCATTTCATTTACTTTGTGTTTTTAGGGTGAGCTCGGGTTGTGTCAAGGCCCCCGTCGTACTCTTGTAGAGGCATGGTTAGATATTTGTATCAAATTCTCTGTACGTTGTATTATGTGCTTGTTGAGATATTATGACCCCTGTGTTTTGTCGTTGTTACTTATGTTTCGATTTTTCTTCCGCTTATGCCATCATGATGTGTTGGTTGGGAATGTGCCTATGTGGAAAGTCCCTAACGTGTCTTGCCCCCATAGCTTTAGTCCTACTTACCCATCCCTTAGAACGTAATTGCCATATGCTATGTGATTCATGCCCATCCCATTCCCGGTAACATCCCCAAAGCTTGAGTCCATAGCTCTGGAATCCCTTAGGCTTATGTGTTGTTTATTATGTTACGCATTTTTGAAATTATTATGCGTGTGATGATTCTAAGATGGCTTGATCGAGAACTCTCGAGTTCTCTTTTGCCATGTCACATCTAGGCCCTACTCTCGGGTTGTGAAAAAGATGGCATCAAAGCCCTAGGTTTGTAATGATCCTTAGATTCTAACATGCTGCGTCAATTAGAGTCTTGTTCAGGGGTGTGATGCACACCATACCTATGAACAAGAGGCTATGATGACATTTTAGGAATTGTCTCACTTCATTGTTCCTTGTGTCGTGTTGTGAACATGTTTGTGAAGTTTTCCTTAACTGTTGGTGTTCTTGTTACTCTTTCAGAAAATGCCTCCCCAAAATGCTTCCCTCCCCAAACAGGCCCCGGTCTATGAGGAACAAGCCCCCCATGAGCCTGTGGAAGAACAAGTGACTTATGCTGAGTTTCAAAACATGGTTGCTATGCTGGCCCAGGTGGTGGCTAATCAAGCCCGACCAACTAACCCCACAATTGGTGGCACTCTAGCCTTTAGAATCAAAGACTTCACCTGGATGAATCCTCCAGAGTTCTTTAGTTCTATGGCTGATGAGGATGCCCAAGAGTTTATTGATGAGCTCACAAAAGTGTTGATGGTTATGGGTGTTAGTTCTGAGGAGAAGGCTGAGTTAGCTGCTTACCAATTGAAAGATATAGCCCAGGTATGTTATAACCAATGGTTGGTCGAGAGGGTCACAGATACTAAGGTGGATTGGAAAGAATTCAAGTCTGCTTTTCTAGACCGTTTCTTCCCTTTTGAACTTCGAGAAGCCAAAATGACAATTTATTAACCTCAAGCAAGGTAGCTTGTCCGTGAGGGACTATTCTCTCAAGTTCACTAAGCTCTCAAAGTATGCTCCTATGTTGGTAGATAATCCTCGTGCAAGGATGCACAAGTTTATTTCTAGGGTCTCTAACTTGGTTGTGAAAGAGTGTCGTACTGCCATGCTTATTCGAGAAATGGATATCTCCAGGCTTATGACTTATGCTGAACAGATTGAGGGGGAGAAACTCAAGGAGAGGGGGTGAATGAATCCAAGAGGGCTTGGTTTGATTGTGGGTTCTCTAACTTTAAGAGTGGTGGTGGCAATGGCCGATTCCAATAAGGTCAGGGTTCGAATGTAAAGTTTTCCAATCCGAGGGCACCTCCTCCTAAGGCACAGGTTAGGGGTGTACCACGAGTTCCCCATTGTGGCCATTGTGGAGGAAATCATTTGGGTGGATGTATAAAGGCTTCGGGAGCTTGCTTTAAATGTGGGAGTATGGACCACAAGATTGTCGACTGTCCAAAGAATGTGAAGGGGGATCAAGCAGCTCTAGGTGGTCAAGGGCAGCGAAAAGCTCAGGTTGGTGGTGCTCCTAGAAACAACAGGTTCTATGCTCTTCATGCCTGACAAGAGGTGGATGAAGCTCCTGATATTGTGACTAGTATATTAAAAGTCTTTGATTTTGATGTTGTCCGACCCGAGAGTAGGGCCTAGATATGACATGGCGAAGAATAACTCGAGAGTCCTCGATCAAGCCATCATAGCACCATCACACACATTATCGATTCAGAAGTGCATACAATAAACAAATACCAAGTAAATCTAGGAGATTTCAGGGCTTTGGACTCAAGCTATGGGGATATTGTCAGGAATGGGATAAGCATGAATCACATAGCACATAGCAATTACGTTCTAAGGGGTGGGTAAGTATGACTCAAGCTATGGGAACAAGCAGGGTTAGGGACTTTCCACATAAGCACATTCCCAAGCAAATCATATCATATTAACATGAGCGGAAACGGAAGCATAACATAAGATACCATCACTTATCATAGATAGCCATATCATTACAAGTAACACATAGCATAACATTCAAAAGAGTTGATATGTCCAACAATGTCTCTACATAAGATAAGACGGGGCCTCAACATAATCTGGGCTCACCCTCAAGTCATAGAGTAAAGGAACATAAAGTAAAGACATAGGTAGATGAAATGGGATGTTGCCCTTGGAACATAGGGCTCACCACAAGCAACACTTCAAATCTTAGCTAGACGTCCAACAGTGGAAGGAAATCGTCTCCGGTCCCTACATGGTTAGAACATATAGACAAAGAGTATGGGTTAGCACATAATAATGCACTGAGTATGTGGGCATGCAATACATATGAACATGAGCCTACGACCAAACTAGATGACAAGGGCGCATACATAGAAGAAGAATATAGGAAAGGATAGTATATAAATATGCCATGATTCCATGATGCATGAAATACTATAACACTTATAGTATAGGGGATGTGATTGTAACTAACATCCAAACTCATGTGAGCTACAACATGAACTAGCCCGATGAGGCCTCCCATTGGATTAGAGAAGATTACTTGCCAAAGGTAATCTACACCACACCGTATGACCCAGTCATTTTGGTGTGATGGACACCTTCCTTAAGACCCGACCATTTTGGAAGGATTTCATAACATATCATATCATTTCATAGCATACCTTACGGGCCTCCTATTTCGGTAGCATAACCTATGTTGGCACGTAGTTTTGGGAAAAAAGTGGGACCCTTGAGGATAGCTCACTTACTACTCAAATCCTTCTCGGTACTAAGTCGTCATCCCATAAAAATATGTATACATATACATGTTTTTAAAATGGAACGGAAACACTTGACATCATAATCACGCATACTTAGGCTTAAAGGTCAAATCACTTGCTTTACTTTCATGCATAGTTTCCAAAGTCCAAATACATGTCATAATCATGCTTCATTGGGCTATAAAGCCAAATATACTTTCATGTCAAACTTCATGCATAAGAGTTGCTACATACTTGCCATATCATATCATATTAGTGTAAACACCCATGGTTTCTCAAAGAGCCATATCATAGACATTATGTGATCATATTCTTGTCATAACCCATACTTG
>JBCEWC010006980.1:0-22137 GCA_038996855.1 Solanum aculeatissimum | reverse complement strand
TCAAAGCTTGTCGAGGCCCCGCTCTTCTATGTAGAGGCATGTTTGGACAAATCTTTACTCTAGCACGTTTGGCTTGTTTGTTGGATCCTTACTATATATATGATGTTATTTAGCATGTCTCATGATTCTATTCTCATGTTATGACAATGACTTGAATGTTATGTATGACATGTGACTATTTGCTATGTGCAAGCATACCTATCCCTTTTCTGTATTATCCCCATAGCTTGAGTCCCAAGTCCCTAAATCCCTAGAGCCTATGTGCTACATGCTTTAGATTCTGCGTTTTCGAACCGATGATGAGTGTAGTGATGCTATGATGGCTTTTCGAGGGTCTTCGGGTCCTCTTTCACCATGTCACATCTAGGCTCCCTATACGGGTCGTGACATCACCCATGTCAAATCATATTGCTTTCGGGACCTTGGTAATCTATTAAAGAAATCTATATTGATCATTTTCCACTTCCATTCAGTAATCTTAATGTTTTGAGCCAATCTACATGGCCGTTGGTGCTCAAATTTAACCTATTGACAATTTGGGCATTTTGATACAAATTCAGTAATATCATTCTTCATTCCACTCCACTAATACACTTCCCTTAAATCATGGTACATCTTTGTGGCTCCTTAGCCATGACCACTGGCTTGTCCTCTAGCATGACCCCTACCCTTATCTGGGGTTTCAATAGCAACATCAGCGGTTGTCTTCCCTCACCCTGTAACAGCAACAACTCTAGTCCTTGCCATCTATCAAAAGGGATGCATAAATACTCAGTACTTAACAAAACCAAAGAACGAATTAGTTAGAATAAAATAAAAGAGAATTTCCTAACAGTCTTCATAGCTTCTCAAGAATAAGCAACGAATGTCTCTGCACTGATCCTTAAGACATCATTTGACTGGACTTGTACACATGTGAGACCTATGTACCTCGGGTTCTGATACCAACTTGTCACGACCCAAAGATCAGGTGTGATGACACTCACCTAACCAACCAAGGCAAGTCAGTCTAACACTTAATAAACTAACATAATAATAATAGTGGAAGGTAAATAGTCTAAAAAGGATAGATTATCATACAAAATCAAAACTAAAACTTTCCCAAAATTGGTGTCATGTGTACAAGCCTCTAAATATAAAATTTCTTAAATGAAATACATGTCTCAAATGTCTAGTCCTTAAATAGAAAAAACATAAAAAAGAAAATAGAATCTTCAAAGGCCTGCTGGGGATATAGGCACCTATCTCACGAATAATCCAGAAGCTCGATCCAACAAAGAGAAAGTCTAGTAGGGTGGACTGGGCTCACAACCTACAAAAGTATAGCAAGGGGTGAGAACTAAACAACAAGGTACTCAACGAAATGGAACTAACCTAAAGTAAAACAATGAAGAATACAAGTAACTCCTTAACACCCAACAACATATCGCCAAACTATAAACATGCATATAAAAAAATCCCAGCACAATATAATATACTTTCCACAATAAAATGGATATACTCATCGCCTGGCATAATGTCTCCAACTTATATATATATACATATAAATGGGACCAACAGTTACACTAGCCAATTATACAATAAGTCTACAATTTCATTTGCAAAACAATAATAATACCAATTAGATATTATGTGAGACAGAGTGGATGTCATGATACGCAAGTAACGTTATTCAATGTCAAATAATCATGATGCATGTCTATCTTATGATACATATCCATTGACAACCTCAGGCCAAAACTCATGGGGCCTACGCAAGGACCATGTATCTATGAACATTGCTGACAAAGACCTCAAGCAATGCTCACCCATCTAGAAATGACCTCAGACCTATCCCAAAATGACCTTGGACCGCCGAAATATTACCTCGGCTCGACGGTAGAGACCTAGTCCACCAATCCACATATTACCTTACTCACCTTTCGGCTAAAGCCATCATAAGTTCCAATGCACAGATAATAAAGGATGCAATGTGCATGATTACAATGATATCACAGTGTTAACATCATAATGATCTCAATATTATCAAGGTATTAATATCATCAATACCTCAATATCATATCAATTCCCATATCAGTAGTATGACAATATATGATTCATCTTACATCAAAATTAACAACCTACAAGATCATATACATATATACCACGAATCCACAATCAACTCACAAGCCAATAAATCACTATATAATAAATAATCAATCAAATCTCATGATCAATGCCTAACATGATAAAATTATACCCCAAAATACTCAAACACGTGCACAAAGGAGCATACAAGGTTCAATCACACTTAACAAAAGGTTAGAAGTTCACTTGCCATAGATAAAGTCATGAATCAAGTAAAATCCAATGCCTTCCCCTTTGTACGATATTCTAAATCACTAAAATCTAGTCAAATATAGCATCACAATCACATAACGAATCTAAGAACACTAAAATCAGTTAATTCAGAGAAAAAGGATAAAATGATAAAAAATTCAATGCTAAAAAAAGTGGCCAGAATCTGAAAATTAATACATGAACAATATTTCAAAAGTAACAAGGATTTACACAATTAAAACCGTTTAAAAAGTGAAGTTGCGATGAGGGAGAAATCATCAATTAAAGTTTAGAAATCAAAGTCCAAACAATCTCCAAATTCCACCATTAAAATCTCAAAATTATAAGTTAAAAACATAAACTAATCAATGGAAATCAATGAAATAGGTTAGAAAATAATTACCCAATCAATTTGCCTTGAAAACCTTGAAGAATATCTTGAAAACGTACCTTGGGTCATTAAAAATAGTGGAAAATAAAATAAACTCATCTTTTAAAACTGGAAACTGATTAGGCATCATTAATGCTCTACGAACTCGGAGCCTTATCCGCGAACATGAAGACCAAAGGGGTTGGTGCACTCCACGAATGCGGTTAGCCAATCTGCAAACGCAAATGTTTAAAGGGGCATGACTCTCATACTTTTGTGAACCCAGACCCTCTGGCACGAATACGGAGATCTATGAAATTTGACCTCCACGAACGTGGGCCTGGAGGCATGTAAGAGGAGAGTAGTTGGGGATACACCAAAAAAAGCAATAAAACCAGCATAGCACATCATATACAAAATAAGAACTAAACCCTTAAGAATTTGTTTGTAACCTCATGAACATAAACCAAACATGGAACCCTACAAGAAATGATGATCCAGGCTCAATGGAACCATCAGAAGTTTGAATTCAGAACCTCTGTGGTACAAAACCCGAGAAGGATCATTTAAATAAGTTTCGGACTAAAAAACTCAAAATATTCACGGAAGCCCTAAAAATTACAATGAACCTTTTCTAGCATAGTTTTACCATCCGAAACCACTTGAACTGATGGAATTTCGATCTGAGCCTCCAAACTCTGATTGTTGACCAAAAGTCAAACTTATGATCCAAAATGAACTAAAAGTTTAATTTGGGCCTAAAATCTCTATTTTAACTCTGAATTTAGTTCTGCAAGTTCTCCTAGACCAAATTCGATATTCCATAACTGATAGAATTTAATTTTGATGCACAAAACTCAAAATAATCCCTAAACTCAAAATTTTTAACTTTAAGTCTTTTAAAACTCTTTCTATAACAAAAATCTAAATTTTTACAAGATTTTCAAAATTCAACTTTTAGACTTGACCAAAAATGACTCAAGACAGCTTTTGGGAAGCACAAAATAATTAATTCGATAAAAAATGAATGATATTCAAGGTTATTACATAATATGACCTAGAAGAGCAACAAAGTTGAGCCTAAATTCACACTTTGAAAATTTAGTATACAACTCCCTATCATTGAGAATTTGAAGAACAATTTTAAGGTGATTGATGTGTTCCTCCTCATCTCTAGAATACACCAAAATTTCATCAATAAACACGATCACAAACATATTTAAGTACTATTTGAATACTCTATTCATCAAATCCATAAAGGTTGCAAGTGCATTTGTCAACCAAAAGGACATTACTAAAAATGTAAAATGATAATATCAGGTTGGAAAAACTATCTTTGGGATGTGACATTCTCTCACTTTCAACTGGTGAAAGCCTGATCTCAGGTCTATCTTGGAGAAAATAGTGGCACCCTAAAATTGGTCAAACATGCCAAGGTTCACATCAAATCCATTCATCTCCAACTCTATCAAATCACCAAAGGTATCCTTATAATGGATGGATACTACATAATTTCTATTAACCCTTTCAGCTAGGATAGACTCACCAACAAGAGTGGAAAAAACAAAGAATTCAAGCAAACACTCAGGAAGATCTCAAATCTACTAGCCATATAGGAAGTTATAAAAGATAGAGTGGCACATGGATCAAGCAATGCATAATAATCAAAGGTAAAGACTCGAAGCATATCGGTGACAACATCTGGTGTAACTTTCTGATCTTATCAATTACCCATCAAATATAGATAATTTATACCCCTACCTGTATATGTAGTGGCACCTCTTTAATTATCACTGGTTGGTGGTGCTATTGAAGACTACACTTATTACCTCCATCACCCCACCTTCTGATAGGGCACTCATTTTGGAAGTGATCAGTCTGTCTACACCAATAAAAAACATTTGTGCCCTCATAGAACTCACCTAAGTAGAGTTTGCCACACTTTCCATAGAGTGGCTTCCCTCTCGAACCTTGAGTCATACTAGGTTAGGGATGGGAACCCCGAGTTTTGAAATTCTAATGACCCTGAGACTTTTGATTATACCTATTACTCAAAGTTGGTGCACTTACTAGGGATGGTTCATAATTCAAAGACCTTTTTAAAAATAGTACCTATCCTCTTTACTTTTCTTATGTTGGATAGGCTCATGCCCTGCTGGCTTAGCCTTCTTTATCAAATACTCCTCCCTATCTCTCTTCTTGTCCTCCTCAAGTTGTTGCATATAAACCATAAGTTTGGAAATGTACATACTTGGAGTAAACAATGTCTCTTTGCACTCCTTCTTTACATGTTTGCCTAAGATGGATATAGACTTCTTCATTCTAGATCTCATGTCAGGGACCATCTCTAGAGTATACCAGGATATTTGTATAAACTTGAGGCTATATTTTTTGATAGTCATCTCCTCTTTCTTCAAGTAACTAACTCCTCAACCTTTACTTCCCTTAACTCTTGCGGAAAGAAGTGATCAAGAAAGACACTCTCAATGTTTTCCCAAGTGGCAGGCTCAACAACCTTACCTCGACTCTTTTCTCATTGATTGTACTAAATATTTTCCACATCCTTAAGTTGATAGGAAGAAAGTTCAAGCCTCTCAGTCTCAGTCACATGCATAACTTTTAATACCTTTCATATCTCATCAATAAAATTTTGGGGGTGTTCCTCAACCTTATACCTTATGAAGACTGGTGGGTTCCACCTCAGAAAATATCTAAGTCTCGCTATAACAGTCAGCTCTTGGGAGCTAGAACTAGGAGCCTATGAACTCTGAGTCCCACTTTTGGTGCCTACCAATTAGGTGAGCATAGTGATACCTCTTTTGAAATCAACCTTTGTAGTAGGAGTAGATGAAGTACTAGGTGTCTGGGGAGCCTTAGTGGCTCTAGAAGATCGACCTCAACCTCTCCTCTCCAATTAAGTAGGTACCTCTGGTAGGGAATTCTCAGTGTTTCTAGCTGAAACATCTCTTTGGGTGTTGGTATGATTAGCAGGCATAATCTACAAACACGTAATGTATAAAATAGATAGATATTTTAATATAGTTAAACTCTATCGCACGAACACAGAATACAAAAGAAGTGTAACAATTTATAATATCCCATAGCCTCCTGCATATAAAGTGTGGTGCAGAACACACCCATAAACAAGACTCTACTCGACATGACTTTATAAACTCTCTAGGACACTTGAACTCTAGGCTCTGATACCAAGTTTGTCATGCCCTAGAAGGGTACCCTTGACCTGGCCAACACTTAGAGAGTATTGCTAGTCCCCAAGAGAACCACATGGCCTTATCACATTCATTCAATCATAATATAACAGCAGAAGACATCAATAATCAAGAATACCTTACTAGAAAGAAATAAATAAATCAATCTTCAAAGACCAAAGGCCAACCAATCTATCCATCAACTATAGAAGACTAGTATGAAAGAAACTTGTAAAAAATAATATCCAATAATAACTCGACAATCTAGTCTATGAAGCCTCTATCCATCTGACGAAGTGGTGTCAATGACAGATCCATGGCTACCTCAAAATAAAATAAAAGTAAGTGTAAACTCTAATACCTAAATGATAATAATGTAAAAATCCTCCGAAAGCAAGGAGGTCTCACCAATTAGCTGAACACAAATAGATCTTTAACAATGTACCTGTTGATGATCTCTAGTACTTGCCTCTACATCATGAAATGATGCAGGCCCAAATGGGTGTTAGTACGTTGAATGTATGAGTATGTTATATGGAAAAAAACATGCATTAGGGAAGAACAATATCAACTTAGAAAATCCTAATCATGAACACAAGAACTCACTCGAGTGTCATAAGTATAAAGTACGAATAAAGTGTAGACAATGACCAATCATGTACAATCTCATCCAACAATTCCGAGTACTATCAAAACTTATATAGGAGTTTCTCTAATTGATAATCATCACCTATGAGCCAGTGATGATACAAAAAAGTGATGTTATTGCCACATCCATCCAATACCTTTCTAAGGTAAAGGGTATCCCATCAGTGGATCCACAATTAATAACATCAAGTCCTCTTTTTGGAATAATAGAAAAACACCTGATTTTATGGTTCAATCATCTCTTACACTGGATACATAGTTATTGAGTATGAGTTGGACTTACTCTTATTCAATTTGGTTCTCAATACTCTTCCCAGGACTCAACATGCTCATAAGACATCAACTTTCGGTTAACTCATTCAATTTTTCTCATTGAACATTTGTCAACTCAATCCATCACAACAACAATTAACTCTTTAGTCAGGAATATTCTTTTAGGATTAGTTCATGACCCATAACGACTTTCCATCATTCATCATTCCAACTCATACTATTCAGGTACATAATAGAGTTAAAATATTTATGAATTTTGTAGACTCTTCAGGCTCAAAGCATACTCATGTATACTCATGGAAGACTCAATTCCTCTACAATTCAATCAATCTGGGTTATGGGGCACATGGAAGAATATAATTAATATTTTATTTAGCCTTATATACCTAAAAGAGAAAAATCATTTGAAAAATCTTTGATTTTCCCTTGAATATGATGATCCTTAGCCTCTTCTCTGGGAGAATTTTGAATGCCTAATTCTAATATCTTCATAGACTTTTGCACTAATGGGAGGTTATTAGGCTATATCTGTAATGACCCAAAAATTTTTGAACTTTGTAATGGTTGGTCAAGGTTAGTTTTAAATTGTTTATGGTTGAATTTTGGTAGCCATGGATTGTATTTAAGTTGCCGGATCCAAAGATGATCTTTTGGTGAAGTTGTAAGGCCGGTTGGGCAGTGCACCTTGAAAGGTCATAACATTTGGTACGGGATGAACTGTGTGATATGCTATATATCAAATCAAATCTCTTTGAGTTATCTTTACAACTCAACTGGTTTCACTCAATTTAGAGTTTTAATGTGAAAGTTATGGCTCTTACAGTGAGACTGCCCGTAATTAGAAAGAAGCTGGAAAAAGGTTCTGGAATTGATTCTAAGGGCTGGACCACAGACCATTTGGTGGTCCACGGTCTGTGGGGTTGCTCTTGGGTTGGTACAGTGTGCTCCTAAGGGTTGGGGGCCAGACCATGGACCAAATATGGTCCCAAGGACCACACCACGGTCCGTGTGACCCTTTATGGCCCGTAAGGGGTCCCGTGAAGTGATCCAAAATGTTGGCCAAGGTTCAGGGCTGGACTCCGAACCAAGTGATGCTCCACGGACTAGTACACGGTCCATGTACAGATACACGTTCTGTGAGGCCTCTCGTGAAGTGATCTAGAAAGTCCCTTGAGAGTTCAAGCCGAAGTCGAGGCCAAGTGAAGCCTCACGGGCAGGTACACGACCCGTGGACCTGTAGACGGCCACTGTGTGCCTTTCATGTGACCCTGAAAAGACTTTGCACACTGAAAAGACTAATCTGACGAGGGACCACACTACTACTACTCCTAATTCATCAATCCACAGTCTATGTGAGGTGGTCACTAGATCAACAAGAGTGGATGAGTTAGGCACGAATGATGTTCTTCTTTTATATTCACAGGAAACACTAAACGCGGGGACAATGTTAACAGAGGAAACTTACACCTCAGCTCAGACCTCTCGAGATGAGAACTTAAAGAGGATGGACAAACAGCAGGAACAAGCAAGGCTGCAACGGAAGAAGGATACTCCTGACATGAGCCCTAACAAGGAGTCTAGACCAGAGAACATAGAAGAGAAGGCGAAAGGGAATCAACAACAACATTCATCGAAGGAACAAGGTTTGCTCCCTAATACTTCTCAAAATCCTATTATAATTATGAATAATGTTGATCAAGATTCCATTCAGGACTCAAGTCATAACACAAACACCAATTTTGGGAATGCGACTCAAATCTTAAGGAAGGATACCAATGAGGATCACCAGACAGTTAAAGGAAAGGGGAAGAGATCTCAGAACCAAACGAATAGAAATCCTAGACAATTCCCTAAGATATCCAATAACTTTGATAGGATTGCCCTTAAAAACCAAAGGACTTCCCCTAGATTATTGAGCAACAACCATCCCCAGAATATAGCTGGACAACCTCCCACCACAGGTAGTCAAGGGGAAAGTAAGAAAGGGCAGACACCAGAACCTGCCCCATACACAGTGGTTCAAACTTTTGCTACCAAGCTAAGACTCAATATGGCTCAAAAGGAAAGGTATATAGAAATTGAGAAACCTAAGTATACCTCCAAGCAAGGCCTACCAGCTGTGATATACAATAAGGATGACTACTTGCAAAAATAGCTGAGTCTTGTAGATACACCCTGATTGGGAAGTTCAGTAATACCATGCCTAAAGTGGAGCTAATTAGGAAGAACTTCATTTTACAGACTCAACTAATAGGAAGTGTTAAAATAGCTCACTTCAATGCTAGACATGTTTATATAGACTTGGATAATGAAACTGACTATGTTACTGTCTGTACCAAGACCAAAATGCACATAGAAGGACAACTTATGAGGATACAAACCTGGACCCCTACCTTCAAACTGAGGAAGAGATATCTATTGTACCTATTTGGGTAACCCTTCCTGAGCTACCATGGTATTGCTACAACAAAACTTTTGTTACCACCCTGTTGGCCCTTATTGGTAAGGTCTTATACCTGGACACTGCTTCAATCCAAAAGACTAGGGGAAGTATGGCCAAAGTAAAAGTTCAAATTGACATTACCAAAGAGAGACCATCTCATGTATAGATGGGATTTGATGAAAAGGATTTAACCATAGGAAGGTGGCAGGCAATTCAATATAAGAGTATACCTGATTACTGCCTATACTGTAAGCACCAAGGCCACATGGAACATGTCTGCACAATAAAAAAAGGGATGAAGAGTATAAACATAGAAAGGAGATGGAAACAGATAAAAGAATCAAAGCTCAAGAGGGAAATAAGGAAACCCATCAAGAAAATGACAATAAGAAGAATGATAAGGCAAATGCAGAAAAGGATACAAAGAATACTGGACAAAAAAAGGAAGGTAGACAGCAAAAAGGACAATGGCAGATCTAGGGTAGAAAGAATCACAAGAAAACTATGAACCAGGGACACCTAGAGGAAAAGCAAGAACACCCTCAGAACCAGAAGAACAGGAATGATCAACAGATTGAAAGAAGGTCATCAGGTAAGTTTTCTGGGATGAATTGTCATCTTATTATGCTGATCTTGAATGTCAAGATCAGCCCACTAACCATATTACTGGAAAGGTAGGAAGCAAAGAAGGGACTCACACCAATGATACAAAAGAGAATAAAGGAATACAAAATCAAAAAGGGAGAAAAGGGACAAACCAGAACTCCATACAAGAAGGAGACATGCACAAATAACAAAGTAAAAGGCATGCAGAACAACACTTGCCCATAAAAAAGAGACAAGGTATTGACTTATCTCCCCATGAGAAGGATGGAATAGCTCCTCTAGACCATCCTCTCATTCCCCATGATACTGCTGAAATAAATGTTATACAATCCCCTCCCCTATCCCCCTTGGTGGTGCTGGAGGTATGGATGGAGTGGAGGAGTACCCTACTAATCTGTAGGAAGGGAAACCTGAGGGGGGGGGGGGGAATCTCAAGATCAAGCCTAATCAAGTCTTCTTCCACAAATTGTACAAGCTAGCTTCAATGGAGTTCAAAAGAGCCTTAGGGTCTTAAGAGAGAGTGTAAGAGAGTTTGAATGGATGAATGAGGGTTTAGGGGATAATTTAGGGGTTTAGGATACCTTAAGGGACCAATAGGGGGATTAGGGAAATGTTAAATCATGAAAATACCATTAATAAACCAGAACTTTTCACTGAACACAACACCCAAACGGCAGCTACAGTGCCGTCAAGTGGTCTCACGGACCGTTCAACTGACCGTCCAGTTGTAGTTAGCCAATTTCTCCTGCGAACTCTTGGAGGACTTTCTGTTACACTTCACGAACCACTAAACGGTCCGTTAAAGGTAAGACGTCCTGTGAGAGGCACCGTATGACCTCCCTTAACCTCAAAATTTCCAGCTTTGGCTTGGCCAAGCTACTGCCTCACTCCACAAGGCAGTACACGGGCCGTTTGGTGTCAAATGGTCTGTTCAAGCTCCCGTTGACTTGGACTTGACTTAGGGGTGGTTCCAGGCTACCTCAAGATTACTGTGACACCACACAACACCCTAGATGGACCATGCAAAGTTTCACAATCCGTGCAAATGTCCTTGGCCATTTATTTGAGCCTATCTCCAATGGCTTCCGAATTTTAAAGAAAAGAAAGTGAAGATGCCCATACTTAAAGGGACACACACTCCCAGAGCACCCCTCCAGGACTGAATTTTCAAGAATGTACCCTCAACTCAGACCCCGCACTTCCTAGTGAAGAAGTGGATGAATACCAAGTGATTCACTCTGAAGAAGAATTTGACAAGGACAATCTTCCCCTAAATGATGGGGAGGAGGAGGAAGTATGTGAATACCTTATACAGGCTTTTAGTCCTTCCAAGGACAAGGAGGATACTACTGAAATCCAAAAATTTACAGACCAACAAGGCTTGTCTCCAAGAAGCCTGTTCAAGGAAAATACAAAAAAGAACACTAACAAAGGTACCAAGTCTGCCACAGGGAGGAGACCCAACATAAGACTGTTCTCAGCTAGATCATCCCAATGATTAATACAATCACTTGGAATGCTAGGGGTATCAATACCCAAGGAGTAGTGGAAAGACTCAAAGATCTCAAAAGAATTCACAGATTATCAGTGATTACCATTTTGGAACCTTTCTCCAATATGACTAAGCTGCACAAGTTTAAAATGTAGCTGAATATGGACAATGCAGTGAGTAGCCCTAATGGAAAAATTTGGGTTTTTTGGAATGATGACATCAACTGTCACATGGTGGACTCTGATGAACAGCAAGTGACCTGTGCAATTCAGCAGCTCCACATGGATAATAAGTACCTTATAACCTTTGTTTATGCCAAATGTAGAGATCAACTTAGATGACCCCTATGGGATAAGATGCTTCAGTTGGATAACAACAATAGAAATATTCCTTGGTGCATCATAGGGGATTTTAGTGTTATCACTAATACTGAGGAGAAGAGTGGGGGAATCCCCTACAATATTAAGAAGTGCTTTGAATTCATAGGCATTATTGAAGATTGTGGGCTACAGGACTTGGGGTTTTCAGGTCAAAGCTTCACTTGGTCTAATAAGAGGGGGGTTGGGGCCACAATCTGGAAAAGGCTGGATAGAGGAATGGTTAATGACAAGTGGCTAGAGAGAATGCCTCATACTACCATTACTCACCTACCATCTGTGGGATCTGATCATTGCCCCCTTCTCATGGAGATGCATAATAGATCCACCAATCCTATTAGGTACTTTAAATTTCTTAACTGCTGGACAGAGCAGGAGACCTTCATGGACACAGTCAGGAATTGTTGGGATAAGGAGACCACTGGCAATCCTATGTGGGTTTTTCATCATAAAATGAAAAGGCTAGCTAACACCCTAAGTATCTGGTCTAAGGATCAATTTGGGGACATCCATGCTAAGGTAAAGGACTATGAAGAGAAGACCAGAGAGGCTGAAGTGGAATGGACCAGCCATAAAGCTGAAGATAAAACAAGTTACCTCCATAATATCAATGCTGAATATATCAGATATCTCAAAATGGAGGAGTCTATCCTTAGACAGAAAACCCAGCTAAACTGGTTTAAGGAGGGAGATGCTAACACAAAATATTTCCATGCTTTGGTGAGAAGGAGGAGGAGAAGACTCCTCATTCAGAATATTCAAGATGAACATGGAAACTGGTTACAAGGGGAGGAAAACATAGCCAAGGAAGCTGCTCATAATTTTCAAAAAATCTTCACAGGGGAGGAGAACCTCATTGATGAAGAGGTTTTAGACTGTGTGCCTAGATTAGTTACCTAAGACCAGAATTTAAATCCACAGGCCTTCTCTGATCTGGAGGAAGTACATCAAGTGATTCAGTCTATGAGCCCCTTCTCTGCAGCTGGACCAAATGGGTTCAATGCCATGTTCTATCAAACCTGCTGGCAGATAATCAAAAAGGATCTTCTAAGGACAATGCAGGCTTTCTTCTGTGGGCAGGAGATCCCTAAATACTTTTCCCACTCTTGAATTATCCTTATCCCTAAAACTAGCAATCCAGGCAACTTCTCAGACTATAGACCCATCAGTCTTAGCAATTGCATCTGTAAGATCTTCTCCAAGATTCTCTCCTCAAGATTGGCTTCTATTATCCCTCAGCTTATCTCCAAAAACCAATCTAGATTTATCAAAGGAAGGAATATAGAAGAGAACATTATGCTAGCCCAAGAGATCATTCATCACATCAGAAAACCAATGGAAGGAGGGAATGTTGTGATTAAGCTTGATATGGCTAAGGCTTATGATCGAGTTTCCTGGTCCTACATCTATATAGTTATGAGGAAACTAGGATTTAGGGAGCAATTCATTGACTTGGCATGGAGAACTATGACCAACAACTAGTACTCCATACTCATTAATGGTACCAGATATGGATTTTTCCATTATACAAGGGGTCTGAAACAAGGCGATCCCCTTTCCCTTGCCCTCTTTATACTGGGGGCTGAAGTATTATCTAGACTGATGAACAGACTGCACAGGCACCCAACCTTTCAAGCCTTCTATATGAATAAAAGAGGCCCCCAAATCAACCATCTAAGCTTTGCAAATGATGCGATCCTCTTCACTTCAGGCAATATAGACTCCCTAACCTTGGTTATGAAGACCTAGGACTCCTATGAAAAGGTTTCTGGACAATTAGTCAACAAGAGCAAAAGTCATTTTATGGTGCCCTCCAACACTGATCAGACTATCTATGCGAGGATCACAGAGATAACAGGCTACATTCAGAAAACAATATTACCACCTACTTGGGGTGCCCCCTATATATTGAAAGACAAAGGATTATTTACTTCTCAGGCATGGTATCCAAGGTGATCAACAGGATTTTAGGTTGGCAATCTAAGATGTTAAGCTATGGTGGAAGAGCTACTCTGATCAAACATGTGATTCAGTCCATGCCTATACATCTGCTATCAACTATATCACCCCCTTCCACCACCTTAAAACAAATCCAGAGCCTCACAATAGACTTCTTCAGGGAAGGCTTGAAGGAAAAAAGAAGTATCACTGACTTCCTAGAAGACCCTCAACTTTCCCTTGGCAGAGGGGGGCATTGACTTAAGGAACATGACTGATATGTGTAAAGCTTTTCAAGTGAAACACTGGTGGAACTTCTGGAACAACACATCACTTTTGGTAGGATTCTTGAGGGCCAAATATTGTCAAAGGGCCAATCCAGTGACAAAGAAAGGGGACAAAAAAGATTCCCTGATTTGGAAACATATGATGTACAAAAAACACCTTATAGAGCCTCATATCCAATGGAAAGTTTACTCTGGTAACTACTCTTTTTGGTGGGATGACTGGCTAAGGATAGGGCCTCTGGAACATTTCAGTGATAATAACCACAGATTTAACAACTCTACCATGGTTGACTTTATTCAAAATGGATACTGGGACCAGGAGAAAATCAGGGAAACAACACCACTTCAGTACATTGATATTATCCTCAACACACCAATCCAGCTTCTAAATGGCATTTCAGACAAACCAATTTGGAAGCTCACCACTAATGGTGATTTTATAATAGCCTCTGCATGGAACTTGGTAAGAGAGAAGAGGGACAAAAATAGTATTAACAAGCTTACCTGGCACAAATCCATTCCCTTTAAGTGCTCTTTTCTGTTATAGAGGGTAATGAGGGTTAAATTGCCTACCAATGAGAAGTTGAGAACCTTTGGTTATGACCCTAACAATTGTTGTTGCTGCTCTAGTCCAGGATGGGATACTATTGACCATATCCTCATCAATGGATCCAAGAGATCAGAATCACTCCAGTTCAGTGGATTAAGCCTAGGGACCAATGGGTTAAACTAAACACTGATGGCAGTGCATTTAGAAACCCTGGAACTATAGGAGCTGGGGGAATTTTAAGGGATAGTAATGGGGACCTTATTATTGCCTTTGCCTACCCTTTAGGACAGGGTACTAACCAGCAAGCAGAAAGTCAAGCAGCAACTATAGGACTGGAATGGTGTGTGCAAATGGGATATAACAAAGTGCAGCTGGAGGTTGATGTAGAAATGCTTAGTTCATGGATCAATAGCACAACTAAACCTCCCTAGAGGATACAAAAAGAGCTGAATAAGATTCAATATTATAGGGCCCAAATACAAGAGTTCAGATGCCAGCATATTCTGAGAGAAGCCAACCAAGTGGTTGATTCTCTAGCAAAATACAGCCAGCATATTAACACCTACCAATTGTTCGAGGAGATCAACCAGCTACCTAGAGAAACTAAGGCTCACCTGAAGATGGACAGAATGCAGATTATCACATCCAGAAGAAGACAACTTAAGAGAATGAGAAAGCCACCTTGATGGAGCAGGGACCAACAACACACAGGAGTACTCCTGCAGCAGCTCTGAATCTTCATGATAGGTTTAGGATTAAGCTTAGGAGTTCTTTATCATTAAAAATGTAAAGGGAGAGGATCTCTTGTTTATTGCTTTCCTAGATTATTGTAATGAGAGGAGTCCTCTCTTAGAATTTTCTTGGTTTGTATCACTAAAATTAGGGTGTCATGGCTACCAATCTAGGCAAGTCATAGAGTACCATCCTAGGGTGGAGGTAAGGTTGATATCCCCCTCCATCTATCTTTTTGTTTCTCTTTATTTATTTAGGTTAAATCCTGGGGGTACAACTTAGCCCCTAACCCCCTACAGGGTCTTTAAAACTTAAAAACAAACACTCCTAAAGTCTCTCCAAAATTCTATCAATTCTCTTGACCTCCATTGATGAAATCTGGAAGAAATTTTAGGAAATTCATCCTTCTTGCAATTCCATTCAATTCTCTTGATTAAACTCAAGGTATGTGGGTTTGATTCATGGATTTCCTTTCATCCATAAAGACCCAAGAACCCTCCTCCTTAATTTATGAATTTAAGCTTCCTCTAATTATGGATTCTTTAATTCTTGATATATTTCATTGCATTGAGTTGTGGGCTGTAGAAATTATGTGATTTAATGATGATTTAAGTTTGAATTTTATGAATTGGGTGGAAATTCTTGAAGGATCAATGTGCATGTCCCTTTAATGGTTAATATGCATGGGTAAATTGTATTATGATTTGAATTGGGATTTTATCATGAATTATGTTGAATTAACTATTGGATTATGATTTTAAGGTTTGAATCCTCCATTACCCATGCACTTGATTTCTCATTCATGGCATATTCATTGAAGATTGGTTATGATAAAGTTCTTGATAAGGGCATGGCCCTCATGTTATGAAATGATATGTTAAGGCTTGTGATCACATAGTCTCTTGCTATGACTCTTTGAGCATTATGGGTGTTTGCACCACTTTGTTATGTTATGAAGGCTTGATATGATAAGCTATGTAGATGAGCTACTCCTATTGCATTGATATGGAAATGATTATGGAAATTCTTGTTGGCTTCTAGCCTAAATATGGATATGGATTTGATCATGTTTTGGTTTGGCTAATGATGCATAGTTTTGAAAAGAATGTCAACTCTTTATTTTGAAAAGCTTGCATGGATAAATATATGTATTCCCGTGGGATGAGGCTTAGTACCGAGGGATTGGAGTCGGGGTGGATTAGCTCCAAGGGTCCATACTCCTTTCCATCAAACCATGTGCTAACATGGGATATCTTCCTAGATTGGTATTGACTTTTTACGTATCCCCTTGTTGAAGGGTTGACTAGGGATCTACCTGGCAAGTAGTTCAGATATAAGTAGTAGCTCGCTCGGGTCTCCTCCAGTGTCGGTTGAGGCAAGATCCCCGCTATAATATGATCTTAGGTTGCATTTCATGTATCATGGCATGGTATATTGTTATAATATATTTCCCCTTTGGCTATGTACATTTCTTTCGTATCACTTATTCCCTTGTCATCTCGGTTGGTCATACTATATTTTCATATGCATTGTATGCCTGCATTCTTAGTACATATTTTGTGCTAACCCATACTTTTATCTACATGTTATAACCATGTAGGGACCGGTGATGACTTCTATATTCCGATGGACGATGAGTGATATCTTTGGAGTTACTTTCTTGTGGTGTGCCCTTTTGTTCAAGGGCAATAACCACCTTCTATCTTCCGTGTATTTATTTATTTTCATGTGTTATGTATTTAGGGTGAGCCCGAAACTATGTCGAGGCCCCGCTCTTTCTTGTGTAGAGGCTATGTTAGACATACTAAACTCTTATACATTGTATTATGCTTTATTGGGATATTATGACTATTGGGATATGTTATGGAAACGATATTTTGATTATGCTTATGATTGTGTTTATGGGATTGTGAATGTTGGGAATGTGCTTATGTGGAAAGTCCCCTAACCCGGTATGCCCCCATAGCTTGAGTCCTACTTACCCACCCCTTAGAGATACTTTTTATGTGCTAGGTGATTCATGCTCATCCCATTTCTGGCAACATCCCCATAGCTTGAGTCTAAAGCCCCTTTCCCCTAGAATTATGTGTTATGTGTTTACTTTCCGCGCTTCCGAACCAATGATATGAGTAATGATGCTATGATAGCTTGATCGAGGTCCTTCGGGTTCTTCTTTGTCATGTCACATCTAGGCTCCCTATTCGGGTCATGACAAAGATAGTATCAGAGCCCTAAGTTTTTAAATGATCCTCAGAGTCCAACATGTCGCGTCGAGTAGAGTCTTTTTCATGGGTGTGATGCACGCCATGCCTATGAACGGGAAGCTATGATGACGTTTTAGGAATTTGTCTCATTTCATTGTCTCCTTAATTTGTGCTGTGAGTTGTTACAATAAATTCCTAAACTCTTGGTTTTCCTGTTGCTCTTTCAGAACATGCCTCCCAGAAGAGCTCTCTCCCCCCGTCAAGCTTCAGAATTTGAGGAACAAGTCCCTCAAGCACCGGTAGAGGAACAAATATCTTATGCGGAGTTCAGGAATATGGTGTCGATATTGGCCCAAGTAGTGTCTAACCAAGCCCGGTCAGCTAATCTTGTGAATGTTGTTACTCAGGCTGCTAGGGTGAGGGATTTCACCCGGATGAACAGTCCAGAGTTCTATGGCTCAAAAGTGGATAAAGATAGTCAAGTGTTCATTGATGAACTCACTAAGGTATTGACCATAATGGGTGTGAGTTTAGAAGAGAAAGTTGCATTGGCTGCGTATCAATTGAAGGATGTGGCCCAAGTGTGGTATAACCAATGGCTAGTTGAGAGGATGGTTGATGTCAATGTTGGGTGGGAAGATTTCAAAATGGCCTTCCTTGACCAGTTCTTTCCTCTTGAGCTTAGAGAGTCCAAAACAACTGAATTCATCAATCTCCGACAGGGTGGTATGACTATGAGGGATTATGCTCTCAAATTTACTAAGCTCTCCTAGTATGCTCCAATGTTTGTACCCGACCCCATGCAAGAATGCACAAGTTCATCTATGGTGTCTCTGATTTTGTTGTGAAGGAGTGTCGTACGACTATGCTTATTCGAGATATGACCATCACAAGGCTCATAACTTACGCCAAACAAATTGAAGGTGAAAATCTTAAGAAGAGAAGGGTGAATGAAGCTAAGAGGGCCCGGTTTAATGGTGGATTCTCCAATGCCTAGAGTGGTGGTAGGTTTGGCCCATTTCAAAAAGGCCAAGGTTCAAATATGAGAGTTGCTAATCCAAGGGTGCCTCCTCCTAAGGCACAAGTTGGGGGTGGTCCCCGATTTCCTTGTTGTGGTCAATGTGGTAGTAGCCACATGGGTGAATATAGGAGAGGGATGAGTGCTTGCTATGGGTATGGTAGTTTGGACCATAAAATCTCTAATTACCTAAAGAATGTGAAGAAGGATCAAGTGGCTCCTGGTGGTCGAGGGCCAACGAAATCTCCAGTTGGTAGTGCTCCTAGGAACAACAGATTTTATGCTCTTCATGCCCGCCAAGAGGTAGAGGAAGCTCAGGATGTCGTGACTAGTATGCTAAAAATCTTTAATTTTTATGCTTATGCTTTACTTGATCCATTTGTAAATTTATCTTTTGTGATTCCTCTGTTGGCTATTAAATTTGATTTGACTCCTGAGACTCTAAGGAAATCATATTCGGTGTATACTCCCATGGGTGAATCTATTATTTTCCAGAAAGTGTATCGGGATTGTCCTTTCTCTGTGTTGCATAAAGTGTTCCCCGGTGACCTTGTAGAACTTGAAATGTATGATTTTGATGTTATCCTCGGGATGGATTGGTTGCATGCATCGTATGCCTCAATTTATTGTAGGACTAGGCAAGTTAAATTTCAAGATCCTAATGAACCCGTGTTGGAATGGAAGGGTAGTGATTCCGTGGTTAAGGGTCGGTTTATTTCCTACCTCAAAGCCTGGAAGATGATTTGTAAGGGGTGTATTTATCATATTGTGTGGGTTAGAGATGTGGAGCGTGAATCACCTATGTTTGAATCAGTTCCGATGATTAATGAGTTTCCCGATGTGTTTCTCGAGGACTTTCCCAGTATCCCTCCCGATAGAGAAATAGATTTTGGTATAGATCTTCTTCCGAATACTCAATCTATTTTTATTACTCCTTATCGTATGGTCCCGACAGAATTGAAGGAGTTGAAAGATTAATTAGAGAATTTGCTCGAAAAGGGTTATATTAAATCGAGTATTTCGCTTTGGGGTTCTCCCGTGTTGTTTTTGAGAAAGAAGGATGGGTCTCTCCGAATGTACATTGATTATCGGCAATTGAACAAGGTGACCGTTAAGAATAGGTACCCGTTACCTGGAATTGACGATTTGTTCGAACAACTACAAGGGGCTACTCATTTCTCTAAAATAGACCTTCGTTCAGGTCATCACCAATTGAAGGTGAGGGAGTGTGACATTCCCAAGACGACCTTTTGGACTCGTTATGGTCACTTTGAGTTTGTGGTGATGTTGTTTGGGTTGACTAATGCTCCAACGGTATTTATGGACCTTATAAATCGGGTGTTTAAACCTTTCCTGGATAGTTTTGTGGTGCTCTTCATTAATGACATCTTGATTTATTCCCGAAGTGAACAAGAGCATATAGGTCACTTGAGATTGGTGCTTCAAACGTTAAGGGAAAAGCAATTGTATGCCAAATTTAGCAAGTGTGAGTTTTTGTTGGGAGAAGTTGCTTTCCTTGGTCATATGGTGTCTGGTGATGACATTAAGGTTGATTCTAAGAAAACCAAAGCGGTGAATGATTGGCCTAGACCGTTGGCTCCTTCGGATATTCAAAACTTCTTTGGTTTAGCCGATTATTATAGAAGGTTTGTTGGAGGGTTTTCCTCTATAGTATCTCTGTTTACCAAGTTGACTCAAAAGAAAGCCAAGTTTGTGTGGTCAAATGAATGTGAGAAAAGTTTTCAAACTTTGAAGGACCGACTTACATTGGCTCCGATTTTGACATTGCCTAATGGGTTAGATGGGTTTGTGGTATAGTATGATGCGTCGTGTATTGGTTTGGGTTGTGTGCTTATGCAACATGGTAAGGTGATAGTTTATGCGTCTCGTCAATTGAAGGTGGATGAAAAAAATTATCCAACCCATGATCTTGAGTTGGCGACGGTGGTGTTTGCTTTGAAAATTTAGTGACATTATTTGTGTAGGGTTCATGTGGATGTCTTCACCGATCACAAGAGTTTTTAATATGTGTTCACCTAAAGAGACCTTAACTTGAGACAAAGGAGATGGTTGGAACTTCTCAAAGATTACGATATGAGTGTTCTCTATCACCCCGGCAAAGCTAATGTTGTGGCGGATGCCCTTAGTAGGCTCTCTATGGGAAGTGTGACTTATGTGGAAGAGGGGAAGAAGGAGATAGTGAAAGATGTACACCGTTTGGCTAGGTTGGGTGTGAGGTTGGCCGAATATTACAATGGTGGAATTCTTGTTCAAGGTGGATCCGAGTCTTTCTTAGTGGTTGATGTTAAGAAGAAACAAGACTTAGATCCTTCCCTGGTAGAGTTAAATAAGTTGGTTACCGATGGAAAGATTGAGGTTTTCTCCTAAGGGGGAGATGGTGTGCTATGGTACCAAGACCGTTTGTGTGTTCCGGATGTTAATGACTTAAGGGAGATTATCATGAAGGAGGCTCATAATTCTCAATATTCTATTCATCCGGGATCTACCAAGACTTGAGATAGTTGTATTGGTGGCAAGGTATGAAAAAGGACATAGCCAAGTTTATGTTGGAATGTCCTAATTGCCAACAAGTAAAAGTGGAACATCAAAGGCCCGGTTGTTTGACATAAGATATTGAAATTCTTAATTGGAAGTGGGAAGATGTGAACATGAACTTTGTGGCTGGGTTGCCCCGTACTCGGAGAAAATTTGATTCTATATGGGTTGTGGTTGATAGAATGACTAAGTCGACTCACTTCTTATAGGTTAAGACTACCTATAGTGTAACAAGCTAAAAATTTTTGAACTTCTAGATGGTTGGCCTTGGTTAATGTTGGACTGGTCGTGGTTGAATTTTGGTAGCCATGGGTTGTATTTAAGTGGCCGAATTCAAATAGGATCATTTAGTAAAGTTATGGGGCCTGTTGGGAAGTGTACTTTGAGAGATCATAAATTTTGGTACGGGATTAACTGTGTGGGCTTCTATATATAAAATTGAATCTCTTTGAGTTATCTTCGCAACACAATTGGTTTCACTCAATTTGGAGTTTGTATGTGAAAGTTATGGCCAAAACAGCGAGACTGCCCGTAAATGGAAGGACGCTGGAAACAAGTTCTGGAATTGGGTTAAGGGCCAGACCACGGATCGTTTGGTGGTCCACGGTCCGTGTGGGGGATCGTGAGATGTTTCAGTGGGCTCCAAGTTGCTAGGGTCCAAGCCAGGGACCAAGTGTAGTCCCACGGACCACCCCACGGTCCGTGAGATACTTCACGGCTCGTGAGGGGTCCCGTGAAGTGGGACAGAAAGTTGTCAAGGGTCTGGGGCTGGACTCTGGACCAAGTGATACTCCACGGACTAGTACATGGTCCATGTGTAGCTACACGGTCTGTGAGACCCTCCGTGAAGTGTTCTAGAAAGTCCCCCGAGAGTTCAAGCCGAAGACGAGATCAAGTGTTGCCTCACGGTCCAGTGCACGGACTGTGTACCATTGGACGGCCACTGTAGCCTTCTGTGTGACACTGTTTCAGTTAATTAGTTTGCTTCATTAATAGTACTTTCATAAATTGGCTTATTCCTATGACTCTTTTAACCTTCCTAAAGTCTCCTAAACCCCTAAATTCAAACCCTAATCCTATTTCACTCATCAAAACACTCTTCAATCCTCTCTAAA
>JBCEWC010006979.1:0-22138 GCA_038996855.1 Solanum aculeatissimum | reverse complement strand
ACTTTTGTCTACATGTTCTAATCATGTAGGTGCAGGTGATGAGTTTTATCTACCTACCGACGAGCTTTGATCTTGAATCTATCTGCTAGTGGTGAGCCCTTCTTGCAAGGGCAATAGCCGCCTTTCCTCTAGTTATTAGTAGTTTTTTTTGTTTCAGTTTGACTTTTGAGGGTGAGCCCGGACTTGTCGTGGCCCCGTCATTTAATTAGAGGTATGTGTTAGACCTATGACACTCTTGTTATGTTATGTGTTGACTGGTTAACTTTGACTATATATATATTGTATGCATGGCTTAAGTTTGACATTCGATCATGTTTTGGATATTGAATTTGTTAATGAGAATATCAAACCTATTGAGTTATGTGCTATGCTTCCGCATTCTTTGAGCAAATGGTTAGTTTGATACTATGATGGCTTGATTGAGAGCCTTTGGGTTCTCTTTTGCCATGTCACATCTAGACCCCCCTAACCTGGTCATGACAATAAGCTAATTGATAAAGGTAGTTTTTCTTATTTGGCCTTTATTTGGAATATCAGTACTTATTCACCTTCTATGGAGTCCATTTCTGTTGTTCGTGCATTTATGGATGTGTTCCTTACTGATCTTCTAGGAGTTCCTCTTGATAAGGACATTGGTTTTTCCATTGATGTTGCGTTGGGCACTCAACCCATTTCTATTCCTCTTTACCGTATAGCTTCTTCTAGATTGAAGGAGTTAAAAGATCATCTTCAGGACTTATTGAGTAAAGGGTTCATTCAACCTAGTGTGTCACTATGGGGTGCACTAATTCTACTTGTAAAGATAAAGGATGGACAAATCAATATGTGTAGTAACTATAGACAGTTGAAAAAGGTGAGTGTCTAGAACAAGTACCCTCTTCCTCGGACTGTTGATCTATTTGACCAGCTTCAGTGTGCACAAGTGTTCTCTAAGATATATTTCATATTTCGATATCATCAACTGAGGAACAAACTATTTGATATTCCCAAGATGGTCTTCTCGATGAGGTACGGTTATTATTAATTCCTTGTCATTTCTTTTGCGTTAACTAATGCACCTGTCGCATTTATGAAGATAATCAACAGAGTATTTTGGCAGCATCTGGATTACTTTATGATTGTATTCATTGATGATATATTAGTCTATTCCAAGACCAAGGTTTATTATGTGAGACACTTAAGGGTTGTGCTTCAGATTCTCCAGGTGGAGAGGTTGTATGCTAAGTTCTCCAAGTGCAAGTTTTGGCTCAGTTCAATAGCACTTCTGGGGCATGTGGTGTCCAAGGAGGGCATTAAGGTTTATTCAGAGAAGATTAAGGCCATGAGAGGGTGGATCATACCTACTTCAGCCATCGAGATTTGTAGCTTAATGGGTTTAGCTTGATATTATTGGTGATTTGGGTAGGGCTTTAATACTATAGCCACTATATTGATAAGGCTCACTTAGCCAACGAGTTAGTAAGGTTTCAGTTTTCTAATGATAGGGGTGTGTTGACATTCTTAGAGGTTCGATCTTCTTTGATGGATCAGATGTATAAGAAATAGTATGAGGATGAAAGGTTGTGTCTCATTTGAGACAAGGTGACTAGAGGTGAGGCCAAGGAGGTCATAGTTGATGCGCATGAGGTTTTGGGGATTTAGAGCTAAATTTGTGGGCCTAAGTTGGTTGATTTGATCAGGTTTCTACTTGAGTAGGCTCATTGTGCTAGAAATTTTTATCCACAAGCAACGAAGATGTATCATGATTTCAGTAGCACTATTGGTGGTGTGGCATGACGAGGGACATAGTTGATTTTGTGTCTAAGTGTTTGACCTTTTAATAGGTCAAGTGTGAGCATCAGAGGCTAGGGGGTAAGTTCCAGAGGATGCCCATTCCTACTTGGAAATGGGAGTGGATCACTATATTTTATAGTTAGTTTACCTACTAATAAGGGAGGGTACGACTTTATCTAGGTTATTATGGATCACTTGACCAAGTCTATTCACTTTATTCCTATTAAAGTTAGGTTCACGATGGAGAAGTTGGCTCAATTATATATTATCCAGATCATGAGACTCCTTGGTGTATCCATTTCCATTGTATTTGATCAAGGCTCTCTATTCACTTCCCACTTATGGACGACTCTACAATATGGTTTGGAGACTTAGTTAGACTTGAGTACAACATTTCATCCTCAGATAGATGGACAGTCTAATAGGACTATCCAAATACTAGAGGATATGCTCTAAGCATATGTTATCAACTTCAGTTCTAGGTGGGATTAGCATCTGCCATTGGAGTAGTTTTCATACAACAACAGTGATCACTCCAGCATCTAGATGACTCCTTTTGTGGCCTTGTATGGCTAGAGGTATAGATCAACCATAGTCATATTTGGTTCTGTTGTAGTGGATAACCTTAACATAAACTTGCTTAGGTATGTTATGGAGTAAGTTTTCCTGATTCATAGTCAATTATTGATAGCCCAGAGTCACCAAAAGAGTTATGTTGTTAGACATTTTTTACCCTTATAGTTCAAGGAGGGTGATCAGGTTTGTTTTAATAGCTCACCCATGAAGGGTGTCATAAGGATTGGAAAGAAGGGAAAGCTCAGGCTTAGGTACATTGGCCCCTTTGAGATTCTAGAGAGAGTGGGTGAGGTAGCCTACTGACTTACCTTGCCACCTAGCTTTTATGTTGTGCATCTAGTGTTCCATGATTCTATTTTGTGGCATTATATTCTAGTTGAGTCTCATGTGATATATATGGATTCGATAGAGTTGAGTTTGGATTTGACTTATAAGGAGGAGCTAGTGGTTATTCTAGACATACAGGTCTTAAAGTTGAGAACCAAGGAGATAGATTTGGTAAAGGTTTAGTGGTAACACCTACCCGAGGAAGAGGTTACCTAGGAGTTAAGATCTCATATATGGACCTGCTACCCTAATTATTTTTAGACTTGAGGTACATTCTTTATCTTCAAGGATAAACATGGTTTTTAGTGGTGGATGATGTAATGACCCCGAAGATTATTTTTTACTTTTTTGATAAAATTACCATTTTATCCATTTTATTAGCAACCTTGAGTCACATTTGATTGATTCTAAAAGTTGTTTTTCAAAAGTTTTGTGTAAGGTTGAGTTTTTTTCAAAAGTATGAATTTTTGAAGTTTGAATTGGCTAGTTTTGAAATTTTGAGGCATTCAGAGATTCCAGTGTCAAAACTAAATGTCGTCAATTCCACTAGTTCTGGAATATGGAAATTTTCTAGGAAAGTTATCATAATCAGATTTGAAGTTGTTATGTGAATTTTTTAGGCCCGAAGTTGGAAATAGAGTTAAAGTTTGAGTTTGGTTTGACTTTGGTCAACATTTTTAGTTTCAGTGCTCGTATCAATTTTTGTATTATTTTAATGGTCTCAGGAGATGATTTTAGTTCTAAAAGTAGCTTTGTCGTGGTTTTTTATTGTCCTGGTGTTATTTTGATATTTCAAGTATCCTAAGTTAGAATTAAGGTGCTTAATTAGGTTTCAGGTCAAGAAGGTCTCTAATTCAATTTTGATGATTCCATTCAGTCTGGAATGTCAAATTTAGTGGGATAAAATATATGGTTTATGTGTATGGAGTTCAGAATAATTCTTAAGGGTTGATTTTGAGTCTTGAAATTCCTTGAAAAAGAATTTGCTGTGTTTTGGTACAGGCCTCACTATAGGGAAGTCCCTGGCCGCTATAGCGAGCAATGCATCACTATAGCGATGCCTGAGTATGTTTTCAGGTGTCGCTATAGCAATATTAAAAAGGGGTTTTCAGACTCCTGATGTCTATTTTTTAACATTACCTCCAATGTCAAATTTTGGAAGGTCGACTGGATGACTTTTGATTGATTTTTCTAAGGTTTTTTATTAAAAAAGGTATTTTCCACTTTCCTTATCATTATCCTTTAATTGTCCTTTGATTTTTACGTTATAATTGGAAGATTCAATTGAGAAATTGGGGATTTTCAAGAACTTTAAGATTTTTATTAAATTGATGATTAGAAACTAATTCAACTCCATTTTTGAATTTGTTTCACTGATGGTTTCCTAATCCTAAAAGGAACTCTTTCATATAAAAATTTCTAGACTTTGACATTGATTTCCAATAGTGAATATTTGAAAACTTTCGCCCTTTTCTATGAATTTCTTGATTTCTGTATTGTTAGTTTCGTATTGTGATTGTGAATTTGTTTCCAAGTTGATTATGGTGATTTAGATTCATTTTGGAAGGGAAGGCATTGCCGTTTGAGTAATTGATTGGCTAAATTGAGGCTTGTAGACTCTAACCCTTGTTGAGATTATTAAACTTAGTATTTTTTTAGTGTAAAACATGGGGATTAGTAAATTATTCTAGTGGAAATGCATTGGTAATAGGAATGTGGAAATCATGAGATACATGTCTTGAATTACAAATTGATGTCTATTGTTGACTTAGAGTTATGAGTTGATATTGTGAAATTAGCTTGTGATTTCATGGTTGATGATGTAAAAGTGTTCATGTTGTTTGAATTATGAACTTCGATTCATGTTACATGAGTTTGTTGATTGAATTATTTTGTGTGAAATGTTAAGATAAACCTTTCTATAGAGATATTATGGCAAATTTTGAACTAAATGGTTGTGAAATAAGGACATGAATGATGAATTTTCCTAGGCTGTGATGACAAAGGTATTTGGAAGATTTGAACTCTATTGTGTAGTGATTATCATGTAATGTGTTAATGATGACTCAAATGTTGAAAGAACAATGAAAATTATTGATGATTTATGAATAAATGAACTATGTGGACATCTTGTATGCACTATTGATTATGAAATTTATACTTATGTTATGATGATATATATATATATATATATATGTTTGATGTCCCATTGATGATGAAAAAGTCAAAGGAAAATGATTTCGATGAAAGTAAAGGAGAAGAAAAGAAAAAAATTATATTTGAGATCGAGGTTTATATCGATCTAGGTTGTTGAGAGAGATATTGATATATGGGGTCAAAGTTTCTAATGGTAGTGGTATTTTAAAGGTCATTTTTCGTGGTGATATATATGAGGTCATTGTCGGCTTGATTAAGGTGTCGAGGTCATTTTTGATGGATACAAGGTCTATGTGAGACCCTCATGGGTTTTAATCTGATTAAATCAGCGAATATGTATCGTAGGATAGACATGTATCATGGTTACTTGACATTGCATTGCATTGATTACATTTCATAACTTTGATTCCATTTCATATCATTCCTTTCTAGTAGTTGATATATGTACCAAGTGTGATGTATTGAATGATTTGAACCTTGTACACTATTTATATTGAATGAGCTTGTAACTATTTATATAGCCTATATTTTATATACTGGCCTTTTCTGCATGTAGGTTTTGTAGTCCAGAGGTATGTGGTTGGGATGAAAGGAGTCCTTAGTTCTTTATTGTCTATCTGTGGTTAGGTTTGCTTGTTAGGGACCTTGGTACTCACTTTTGTTTTCTACACATGTTTGTAGGTGGTGAGCCTGGATCCTACTAATATTCATCTTCTTCTTTTGTGGACCGAGCTATTGACAATTGAGAGGTAGTTTCTTGTCGCTCCAACATACCCTCAAGATAGTCAGAGATTATTGTTTGTTTTATTCCATTTGAGAGACAAACGCTATTAATACTTGTACCTTTCTTTTATTATTCTTATGTAATAAATTCTTGTGCCTTGTGACAACCAGTTATGGGATGGTTTATAGTTTTGATTGAGCCTGCATGCCTTATAGCCTTGTTATTTGAAATGTTATGTTGATTTAGCTTCCGCTTTATTGTGCATTATGTTGTTGTGATCTATTGAGGCTGACTTGTCTTAGTGGGATAAAGAAAAGTGCCAGCACCTCTGAACTCGAGCCGTGACAAATGTAGCTTCAACTTTTATGGACTTTATGAAATGAGTATTCAATCCATACTTGAACATATTTGTTATTGTGTTCATTGATGACATATTGGCTTACTCCAAAAACAAGGCAGAGAATACCAACCATCTCTCAATTATTCTCTAGACTCTAAGGATAATGAGTTATATTCTAAGTTCTCTAAGTGTGAATTTTATCAATGGTAGTCTTAGGCCACATCATATCTGATAAAGGTATTGTAGGTTGATACTAAAAAATTGAGGTAGTTAAGAATTGGCTCAGACCTACTACTCTAATTGACATAAGGAGTTTCTTGGTTTTGCTAGTTAATGTTGATGGTTTGTTGAGAAATTTTAGTCCATGTCGGCCCCATTGACTAAGTTGAGATAGAAAAATGCTAAGTTCCAATGCTTGGATGCTTGTGATAAGGTATTTTAAGAGTTGTAAATTAGATTGACTATTATGCCAGTATTGTCCATACCTGATGGAATTATTGGGTTTAGTATTCTTTCTGATGCTTCTAGAGTTAATTTGGGGGCATATTGATGGAAAAGGGTATGGTTATAGCTTATTCTCCAAGGAAACTTAAGATTAATGAAAAGAATTATCAAACTCATTACCTTTTATTGGAAGTGATAGTATTTGGTCTCAAAATTTGGCGTCATTCTTTTTATAGGGTACATGTAGATATGTTCATTCATCACAAGAGCTTGCGATACATCTTTAGTTAGACGGATTTAAAGTTGAGGCAAAAGGTTGTTTGATTTGCTCAAGGATTATGATATGAGCATTCATTACCACCTAGGCAAGGCAAATGCTATTTTTTATGCACTTAGTAGAATCTTCGTGAGTAGTACTGCACACCTTGAAAAGGAGAAGAGATAATTAGTGAAGAATGTACATAGGTTTTCCAAATTGGGAGTCCCACTTTTTTATTTTGATGGTGGTGGTGTTATTGTATAATATAGCTAAAACTCATCTGTTATAGTGGAGGTAAAGGAGAAGCAATGCCAATATCATGTGTTATTGCAACTTAAAGAAGATGTGCATAAGCAAAAGCTTATGGTTTTTATAAAAGGGGGAGATGGTGTGTTGAGGTACCAAGGTAGATTTTGTGTTCCTAAAGTTGATGACCTCAGAGATAGAACCATGGAAAAATCCCATAACTCTAGATATTCCATTCATCAAAGTTCTACAAAGAGGTATCATGACTTGTGGGAGGTGTATTGGTGGAGTGGTATAAAGAGGGATATCGCAGACTGTGTCTTCAATTGTCTGAATTACCAACAAGTCAAAGTGATGAAAAAAAGTCCATATGGTTTAAGGAATAATATAGAGGTTACTGAATGAAAATGGAAGATGATCAAAATGGATTGCATCACAGGTTTGCCTTGGTCTAGAAAGCAACATGATTCAATTTGGGTGATTGTGGATTGGATGACTAAATCAACCTACTTCTTTGTTTTTAAGATAATTAACACTGTAGAAGATTATGCTACATTATATATTTGAGAGATTGTCATACTTCATGGAGTTTCCTTGTCTATCATCTCAGAAAGAGGATCTCAATTTATCTCCCAATTTTAGAGATCATTTCGGATAGGATTGGGTTTGAGGTGAATCTTAGCATCGGTTTTCATCTGCAAACACATGGTCACACAAAGCACACAATTTATATAATGGAAGATATGTTGAGAGCTTGTATAATTGATTCCAAAGGTAATGGGTATGCCCGTTTGACTTTTATTGAGTTCACATATAATGATAGTTATCATTCGAGTATTCAGATAGACCATTATAGTTTATCAAGCTATAGAGAAGGTGAAAATTGTTAAAGAATGATTGAAAACTATGCAAAGTGATTAAAAGTCCTACACTGATGTTAGACAAAGATATTAGGAAATTGAGATAAGTGATTGGGTATATTTGATGGTTTCACCCATGAAGAGCATCATGATATTTGGAAACAAGGGAAAGCTTAGTCCTCATTGCATTGGTCCCTACCATATTATCATATGCGTCTGGAATGCAGCCCATTTGGAGTTACCCTTAGAGTTAGCCTCTATATATCCTATATTCTATATTTTGATATTGAAAAAGTGCTTGGAAGATCCATCATCAGTGATTCCTATTCTAAGTGTTAAGGTTAGTTATAATTTGTCTAATTAGGAGATTCTGGTCCAGATCCTTGATCGTCAAGTTTGTATATTAAGGAACAAGGAGGTTGTATTTGTCAAAGTCTATGGAGAAATCAAATCATTGAAAAAGCTACATTGGAGTTAAGGAAGATATGAAGGCTAAATTTGTAAATCTATTCATGCCTACGAGTGATGATGTTGAAGGTACTACTCCTATTCCTATTAAAACGTTTTTGGTTGATGTCCATTCTTGATATTTAAGCATTTGAGTATTTAAGTTTCTGACTATTTGATGTCTTAAGTGTACTACTGTTTGATGTCTATCCTAGTTTCATCATCATTCGAGTATGAAAGATCCTGGAGGGGGAGATATTGTAAAACCCCTTATATATGCTAACTTGAAAAGTCTAAAACACCAAAATAATCTGAGAAAAATTCTTTCACTATTAGTAACCGCGATGGCACTTCTACAAGCTATAGATGTTTCTATGGTCCATAGATGAGGGCTCATGGTTGGCTTCCATAATTAGAAATTTTTTTACTGCTGGACTTGATCTACGGACCAACTCTATAGAATATAGATGCTTGTACAAACTATAGATGGTTTCTGTAGATGAGGATTAAAGAGCATACAAAGATTCCTAGATTCCACAAAACCAGGTCCACGAGCCATAAATAGTTCTATGAGTTAAAGACTCGATCTTGAAGTTTAGTGCTTCATCGAGTCAGTGAGGTCTATAGAAAGGGTCTAGGACCTATAGTTTTGACCACGACTAGTGATTGATATTTCGTATATTATTCTTGTAACTCATAAATTTTCCGAGTTCCACGAGAGGCTTATTATGACTCATTAATGGGTCTATGACCCGTGTAAGGGGGGTTTCATAGACCCAAGAATGTTTTTCCTAGGAAATTAAAAATTTTGTTTATGAGTCGTAAACAAGACTATGACCCATAAATAGGGTTAAACCCAACCCTAAACATTTTGGGGTTAAAATAAGACCTATTTGTAAACCCAGTGGTACCCATATCCTCATAATTATTTAGATTAATTTGAGAGCTAATTCAAGAGGAGAAAGAGCTAGTATTCAAGAAATTCTATCAAGGTCTATTCATTCCAAGTCAAGTTTCAATCTTTGTAGATATGTAAGATTATCATAGCATTGGATTGGGTTCATCTGTGCTCTCCATGAATAAGTTTTTATCTTAAATGAGTATTGAGTTGGGTAAAAATTAAGTTTTTGAATCCCAATTGAATTACTCTTCATTTATTAAGTTCTATACATTTATGAATTAAAATTATTATTATTTTTATCTCTCATTTTGTTGGCATTGTCATATGTGGTTACTTTCCCATGAACATAAGTTTAGTTAATGATCATAGATTTTATATGCATTATTTAATATTTAGATTCATGATTCATGATTTTCATTCATTAAATAAATTATTATTTTAAATCAAGATTAAGTCTTTTCTGAGTAAAGCTGATTGATTTCATGCATACAGTAAAATATTATTTTTTATTCGAGATGATGTGTGTTCTAAAACTTTTGATGAAATTAAGAAATGAGTTGAATGGTATTTTGAAAAGAGTTTAAAAGATAATATAAATTATTTTCAAAATATATTTATTGACGAAAGGTGATGATGATGTTTTGAGATAAGTTTGAGCGTCATATTTTAGTTAATGTCCAAGAAGACTAAATGAGATACATTAAGTATTTCACTTGATTGAGCATACGAGCACATTACTTTTGGAGTAGTATTAGGCACCAATGTGGGTAAGAGTATAATTAACTCAAATCCCATAAACTATGTTGCCAGCTAGGATAGGGGTTGTGCCTCTCTTGTCTCTTAGGAGGACCTTGATAATTGGATCTATTGATGTGATATCCTTTACTCTAGCAATATATTAGATGGATTTGGAAATAATATCGCTTTGTTGTATCATGAATTTCTCATAGGTGATGATTGTTGGTTAGTGAAACTCCATAAGAGAAAAAGTATACGATTTTACCAAGTTGTATATGCATAAAAAGAGTAGATGAGCCTAATTGATGAAAGCCTTGTTTAAATCATTTTAAACTATTATATCATATTAATGTTGAGAAGAGCTAATTCTTTCTAAAGTATCTTCAATTCATGTTGTTTTGATTCATCCATATTAAATATTGTAATCCACATAATGATGTCATTCGATGTTGTGTCTTTTTATAGTGTAGATGCAGGTGTTAAGGATCATCAAAAGGAGATTTACTGAAGATTTTGAGTATTTCTAGATTTTGGTGAGACCTCCAAGAACTCATATAATTATCTTTTATTTCAGTTGTCCTTCTTTTTCATAATTTGAGGTAGCCTTGGGATTGTCTTGGCATCTTCATAGTCATTAGAGGCTTCATAGATAGAGTAAATGAAAACCATTCTTATGTATATAGAATTGATTATTTAAGTTATTTGATTATTAATTGTGACATTTGTAAGCCTACAAAATTACTTAATTATAGAGATTCCACAACTTTAGTGTGTAATGAGATAAAGTGGTTTGCTTAGGATCCAACAATAGTTTCTGAATGTTGGCCATTTTTAGGGTACCATTTCAGGATGTGACAAAAAACTTTTGTGTGGGTTCCAAGAGAGAATGATTATTGACAATTATTTATGTATGGTCATGGTTATAAGTTTGATGGTGAAGAAATTAACATAACTCTAAATGATCGTGCTCTTATGGTGTAATAGCTAGTATGAATGAATTAGAAGTTGATATTTAAATTTTATAATATGGTGGTGTTATTCATGTTTCCATATTTGTTATGTAATCATGTATCATCTTTATTACTACATTATTGTTGTTTATCATATTTTATTTAATTAGGTAGAAGGTTACATATGATCAATTGGAGAATAGTTGATGGGTTGTTAAGCAATGAATTGATGACTTAGAGTCAAATTATATTTGGTAGTCTAGTTATGTGTTAATGGGGGATTGAGAAAAAAAATCTAAATTTTTGTCTCTGTGTAGACTGGACGGGCGGGAGAATCAAACTATTGCGGGGCTGCCACGGCAGGATAGGTCCTGCCTAGCAGGAGAACATAGGTAGAGGGGCAGACGTCTCAAACCTTGTTAATGTGACTATTTTTAAAGTGAGTTACTAAATATCATATACCAGACATTGTCAATAATGATTAATTAGAGAGCAGAGTAAATAGACTGAGTTAGCGATTGCGGGCTGTCAAGAAATTCTATGTTGAGGAATAGATAGATTTGGCCTTGACAAATACTAGAACATGTGGTTACAATTTTTGGTGTTGAATGTTCTTATTGCATGCTAACTTTTGACGTTTACTTGTATTATGTGGTGGGCTTTGGGTTGACTAATGATGCCAACTAATAAATATTTTTTGTACTGATGCTACTCTTTCTATAGCTTTTTTGTATAATCTGATTGCAAGGTTAGTGATGTTTGTTAGACAAAGGTGATTTCCAACAACTTCCACACTTCCTTCTTGAATGTGGAAGTTGTTTCATTAGTTATTTGGCATTGTATTCTTAGAACCTCTTTACCTATTTAGAATAGAATCCTTGGGGTGTCAGATTTTTTTTTGAAAACATTACATTGGAGTTTCAACTATGTCCTTGGAAATTTCAAAGATCTTTTCCATATTGTTTTCTATTCTTTCATTTTGTACATTATTTAATTAATTACAATTTAAAGGTTCTCCTCTCTAGGTACTAAGATAGGTGCATACAAGGCCAAGTAGGTTGGGTTGTGACATCAGGCCAAAAGAGTCCCAATTGATTGTCACGAGGACTTATCTATTGAAAGGGTGGGTAACGGGATAACTGGAGGACATTGGAATGAGGTGCTCTTGAGGGGAAATTACAAGACATTACTGTTAATCATATTATTATCTGCTTACCTATGAATGAAGAAAGTTTTATTGAAAATGACAAACAATTGTGGTTACTCACTAAGAGTTATTTGTTTTTAGTCAAGAATGTATGGGGATTTCTTTGAAGCAGTGAAGAAAAATCATGGCATTTCACCAAGATTTGGATGAAATGTTTACCTCTCAAGAATTTAATTTGTCTCGATAGAATTTGGAAGAATAAAACACTTTTTTATTATATTGTAGCTAGATTTGGTATCTCTATAGTTTCTAAATTCAGATATTGTGTCAATATTTATAAAGAGATTATCGAACACCCTTTCATTAATAAGGTTTTTGTTGCTAGTGTATGAGACAGATATACTATTTTTTGTGGAATAAAGGGTCTTTTTGGGTAAATCAGAAAAAAAAAAACTATGCACAAGGTGAAGGCTTTGATCAATGTTGCTTATGCAATTATTTTATGGTAGACTTTTGAAGCGGAGAAAGACTACTGATATTGGGGGTACGATGCCAAGATGCAAAGTTAACTATGTTATAGATCTTTACCAAATATTGTTTGCTAAGATGATGTATCCATCTAGATCAAATATTCATAACACATGGCCTGTACTGGTTCAGTTCCTTGAAAAATATACCTCACAAATAGGAAATGTCCACCAATTGATGTTTACAAATGCAACAAAGATGGATTATTCAAGGGGAATCCTGACCTAATTTTGTGGGTCTTCTGTATTAGAGATTATAAAAATGATTGAGAGGTTGCTACTACTAGTGGTAGGTCTAACACTAACAACCTTTATGCAAAACCAGGGAAATTGAGAAAGGCATGGAATTTTGTGTAAGAAATCCATTTATATCCCTATATCATAGAAATTAATTCTCTTGTAATAAAAAAGATGATATATGATAAGTGGAACACACTTTGGAGACTCTATCTGGAGGTTAGGAAGATACAAAATGGACGACGAGGGGAAATATCCAAATATAGCAAACTATGAGAGAAGGAAACTAGGTTAAAGATTTTTTAATTAATTATGTGTTGATTTTTGTAGGTGCAATACACAATCCACACTTTGAAGACTTACCTATAGAAGATTGAAAACTACTACAGATAGACAAAATATAGGTACCAAGACATAGATTTCACAAAATTAGAGGAAAGATAAAACTTAAATCTCTTTTGACTATCAACATACATACACTATTTCACATGAACAAATACAAACAACAATAGATTTTTGTGCTACAAAGTTATATGTCTATGAAGCAAAAGATCTATTTAAAAAAAATAACAATCAATAATCATTTTAGCAGATCCAAAGAGCTACAAATTTAGCAGATATATCAATTTTAAGACGTGGTAAACCTAGACAACAAGATTTCTAACATTTTACTTTTCGAGGGTAGTAAATGAGGTTTATTTCTTTTAGTGGGTGGGGAGAGAGATACTAGAGATCTTTTCATGTAGGGGAATCTATGACCACCTTTGTATAAGTTAAATCTTTAGAAATGAAGAGAGTACCTTCTTGAGGTGATCCCTTGAGCTGCTTTTGAACTTGTAGTATGAAGAACACTTTGTTAGAACCTGTTATCTTGCACCTGATGAGAGATTTTGGGTATCTTATGATTGAACCAGAGCAACATTAAGCTCCTTAAGCAGAAAATTGCTCAAGTTAGCAGATTTCAACATATGTAATACCACAAAAAGTTATTGATTTTACAGATCTATATATATATAAAACGTTTACCTATATCATTTAGACCTTATGCCACTTCAATTTCCTATTTGAACGAGTTGAAATTTACAGAGAAGATGTCATGGTGCAACTCTGAGACGTCTCGACAGAGAAGCTTCAAATTTTATCAAATACTCTCCACATTCATTATCTTGTTTCTAGATTGTTCGATATGTTTTATTATATTTATTTTGTTTTTTTTAAAAAAAAATTTGAATTGGGTCTAGCTTGTTGAATTTGGTTGTTTTTTGTTCGTTTGGGGATTTTAATAAATGAGATTCAATTTCACCATTTAAAATAATTATTAAAAATAAAGATGTTTATTTTATTTTTTAAATGTATAACACATAAGTACAACTATGTAATTATGAATATCATATATTCTTTTAGTAAATATATTATTTATGACTTAAATAAATAAAATCGCATAATTTGATGTGTATTAGTTAGTAATTGTCAATTTAAATTAATGTTGAATGTATATATATATATATATATATATAAAGATATTATTTTTAATGTCGGAGAGCTACCGCGATTCATTTAACTCTTTTCTATTCTTCCTATATGTTAAAAACTTAACTGGCTAACTACGACAACTATGATAATTCTATAGTACATGCATTGTACATGCTAAAATAGTCTAACTAGATGATTGTGAGGTAGAAACTAAACTACTTCAATCGATTATATACATAGTTTTTCATTCCTCTTGTAGAATGTATTATGTTTTTACTCTGCTATATTTACTCCGATATACCTCTCAATTTTCTCCTTCAATTCTCGATTTCCCTTCATGGATTCATCTTCTATTAATGTTAATACTTTAGGTGGGACATTTTTGCTATTGATGTTTTTATATAATGTACTAAATACTATTTAGTAGTACATATTGTCGTCAAAGTGATCTAATTTTTGGCACTGTGATTCCAACCTTTATGTGGTTGATTTTAAGTTAAGTACTTTCTAATTTGATTTGATAGATTTAATTACATTCAATCCAAGTAAATTATAGGATTTTAGAAGAAAGGACATTGAGTTTGATGAAGGTGATTGAGCCTATTTGAAGGTTTCACCCATAAAGGGTGTAATACAATTTGGCAAGAAATGTAAATTGAGTCCTAGATATGTGGAATCTTATAAGATCCTAAGTCGAGTCTGAAAGGTAGCCTATGAAGTATATTCGCTGAGGGAATTGCCTATGGTTCATCAAATGTTTATGAGTTGGTGTTGAGGAAATTCATGGGTGATCCAAACTCTGTTGTTCCATTGAAGGATGTGACCATTGAGGAGAATTTTATTTATGAAGAAGTACCAGTTGAGATTTTAGACCAGCACATGATGAGGTTGAGAAAAAAGGATGTTACTTCCATTAAAGTGGTATGGAGGAAGCACCAAGTTGAGAGTGCTACTTGAGAAACGGAGGTGGACATGATAAAATGTTATCATTATCTCTTTCCTTCTATTCAAGCCTAAGGTGCTTAAATATGAACTATTCCTTTAAATCCTTATGTATTCTTCTTCCCTTGTAATAATTCATGCATGCATACTCATGAAACTATTTTTGAATGATATTTGATTCATAAGTTTGATGATTTTATGAAATTGATGTTCTAAGTTACAATTTGTATTCCTGTTGGTTGTTTGTCAAAACCTGGTCCCGATCATGATTGTGCCTGCTAGATCCCACCTTCATGCAAGTCAATTACCCAACCAGGGGTACCTGTCCTAGCTCTCTAGTCATAACCATAACTAATACATCAATACATATATATAATTACAACCTACACAGGACCTCGAAGTCAACTATATAGAGCTACAATAAATGCAAGGACATATCATATACATATATCAATAACCATAATAATATAAAAACTAGGAGTGCTCCTACAAATTTTTAATTCTATTGTACATGGCCAATGTCTGAAAGAAAAAGACGATCATCAAAGGAAGGAGAGTGCAACAAAGAGCTATCGTTGCTCACCAAAAGTCTCCTAAGTGCTCCAAAACCCCAGCCTCCGCAACCATGGCCCGTACCTGCACCTGCACTACGGAAATATACAAAAATGTAGGGGGTGAGTACCAGAAAGAGGCACCCAGTAGACATCATCGAGTGATCAAGTGAAATAGTAAATATATAAAAAGCTCAAATATATATATATAGAGTACGACAACAATATAGCAAATCGAATTCGGATCAGAGCATAGGTATGTTTGGAAATCCTCAAATCACAACTGAACCAACCAAGGTGAAGAAAAATGATAAATCAAACCAAACCAAGTGATGAGCGTTGATACCAGCTAAAGAGAACTATGTAGGATCATACCATAACTACCTCCAATTGAGCTATAGTGTTGTACGGGGGTACAAGGCCTTGGTAATTGTGCATGTACTCCACTCGAGCACCTATAAACTCAGGAGGTACACACACACAATGTAACTAATAAATAATCATTGAACTCTTACAAAACTATCACAAAGCCCAACTCTCTACATCATAAGATCAAGGGTCAATTGTACGTGGGTGTAAGGCCCTAGTGTCTATGCTTGAATGCCAACTGAGCCCCCATAAGCCCAGAAGGTATACCCATGCACAATCATGGGGTGCCTAGGTGTAGGGATACAAGGAATAGTAACTGTTAGCAAGACCCTCAACAACCTAATTGAATCTTAACTAGTAACCCAACAATGGCAGTGGGAAAGAACATAAAACCTGAATCGGAACCTCGAATGTGACTCAGTAAGTACCTTGGTCTGGACTAGACCTTAAGCCATGCTTGGACCTTAATCAAACCAACTAGACTGTACATCAGGAGGGCAAGACCGTGGACTAGACATCAAGGCGTGATGAATTCATATGATACCCTGGACTTGATATTAGGGCATGTAATATTCAAATGATAACCTGTACTGGACCTCGAGGCGTAATAAACTCACGAAATACCCTGAATTGGACATCATTGCATGATGGAAAACTATGCCCACAACACATAGTGAGGAGTAGAACACACAATCAGATCCTAGAACATAACATGTTTCTCAGTGTTCGAACACCCAACAAGAATGAAGCAATCAATGCAAGTCTATGCCTCAACAAGAGTAGTATAGAATCATGTCTAGTTGTCAAAAAGTTCACCCCAGTTGAAGACATAACAAGTGTCCAGAGTAAGTAGAACCAAGCTAACAATATCCTAGCTAACTACTAACTATAAAAAGACCTCAAGTAGAATAATAGGCAGTCCAACTGATAATTGCAACAACACCCCAAAAACAATATTACCCAGCTAAACCCGAGTATGACACATATCCCATCATTTGGATCACAATTCAGTTATCCGAGAGGCCAAAATACGACATGTCGACTACTCCACAACATGACATCATGGTCACAAGGAGTAGTCAAGAGTGAAACCAACAACCAACCTCTTAATATCACATAACTCTCATACCAGGCCACCCACATGGACAATAGGTAACCAAACAAACATATCACGTGTCAATCCCATTGATAACAACGATTAAATTATCCAGGAAACTACGTGCTAGCTCACTGATAATGTGAGAATCTTCAGAATAGATGGTAATCCCAAGGACTAACTCCTATAGATTGTGTTACACCCATGTACAGGCTAGTGAATCTCAAGGGATCAAGTACATATCCCTTTGCAGAAGCACATCCGTATTTTTATCTCCCCCGAGGTACAGTAGTATCGTATTTCATACCAAGGTCACAGTGCCCAATCATAGGTATAATCGATAATAATTCTCAAAAAACAGCAAGTACAAGGAAGTTTAGCATGTGTATAATAACTACTAACTAGAAATATCATATATATATATATATATATATATTGTAGAAATCTTGATGAATCATGTCTACTAGAGGCAAATAGATTACAACCTGACGATCACAAGTACTCAGGAAATATAGACGTCACAATCGCACTACAAGTATCTAACAATCAAAGTTATAGAGCAACATGGAAGTCACAGCAGTATCACAGGTATCTCGAACAATCAAGTCTATCTGAATCAAGTTGGACATCAGAACAATCCACAATACCACATATAGTCAACAACAATCTCATAACTTATTTGGTCTAAATAATCTTAGGCTATGGTATCATACAGACATGCAAGAGTCATGCTAGTGCACATACCTGTCACATATCTTCAGCCAAAATCAACCCCTTTCAGGCCACCTTATAGTCAATTGTGTCAGAACTCAACTAATCTAGCTGCCACGGCTAACACAACCCTTAATACAACAACTGTAGTCCCATATCACTATATTTAACATATGTGGCTTCATAGACATCCATACGCAACATATAATCCACAAGTCAACCCATACACAGTACATTTCTACACATTCTATGTCAAATATGCAAATATTTTAGCTCAGTCTAAGGTTAGAGAAAGCCTAGCCTACCTGGCATCCGACGTCTCTTGCTCTGAGTCAATCCAACAAAGGTTTTCCCCTCCAAATTGCTTCTCCATGTTGCTCAACATTTATAATAAAATCTATAAGGTCAATATGGTCTAATTGGCCCTAAAAACTTGAAGAACAGGCAAAAATAAGTTAATTAGGCCTAAAATGGGGGAAAATAGGGCTCACACCTGAAATACTGAGCCAACCCCTGTAAAATGATCCCTATATCACCTCGAGTACACATTAAAAAATTTGGCCCAAAATAAGCCCCAGAAGACTAAGAAAAACTCCAAAACCAAAGTTTAAAACTTTACCAGGAAAACATTGTTTTTAAAATTTTCTCAGTCAAAATTCTTAAAAACCAGTCAAAATCAGCGAACACCCAGCATATCACAGTGTTCCCCTCAGAACATAGATCAGTTTACACTAAAGTTTTTCTGAATTCCGTCAACAATCAGTCATGATATAAACAAGTATAGTTTTTCACACTTTACAAAAGTAACAACTACTAAAATTGAAATTTTAACTCAAAATACATGCCAAATGGCGAATCTATTTTCAGCACACCGATTCTTATGAAAATCCAAATCACGCGGACCTTTGAATAGTTCAAATTGGATAAGAAACACTCCTAAAATGGCCATGTAAAGTTGGAGAAATATATGTACAGATATGTGTATTTGCTACTTGAAGGCCACATCTATATATAGGCTAGAATGTCTTGACACCTTGCTGCCACATGGCAGTACTAGATTACACCATGTGGCAGTATCAGAGATTTTCATGTCATCCTATCCTCTGTAACCTCTCAATCTCTTCTCGTTATTCTAGGCTTATTTGGACTCTGTTTTTCACAAATAAAATATGTAACCATATGAATTTAGATGTTCTAGAACCAACAGTGTAGTCGAGATTCCCAATGAAGTTTCTCGCGATAATATCGGGGTCCCACTTCTTTGTACAGAATGTTTAACGAAAAGCCCCCGGGGATCAAATCGCATCTGAGCATGATGGGTATCAAAAAAAGGGTCATCCTAGACCTAAATTGACGTTCTGGATCCAATCGTGCTATCAAAATTCTCATTCGGGACATGGTTTCTGAGGGAATTAATTGAGTCCACTATTAATAGTTTCCAGTGGCTAAATTTTCAAATCATGATATAATCATACTGGACATACTCCTAGCCTAATTCGACCATTCCGGAGCTAATGGAATCATCAAAATTCCACTTCGTGGCCATTTACAAGAACTTTACCTAAAAGCTCATTTTACAGGGTAACTTCTCATATAACTAAAAAATTCGGAAAACCCAACCAATAACCATTCCAACAGTCCCAATAAATCACAAATGGCCTAAGGACACTATACACATGCTCAAATCAACACAACAACTGCAAAACAATAGAAATAACCAGAGGTTCATTACAATATCCCTACCTAATAAGACTTTCATTCACTAAAGTATGAATACAGGAATACCTGCAAGCTTTAGTCCACAGAACGAGGATATTAATCAGAAACACGATTCGTATCCCATAATCAACCATAAATAGCCCAAAAAACCAAATAATGGTGGACCATGTATAACATGCTCGCATTCACACACAGGGCCCAAACCCCTTCCCCTTGCTGCCCAATCCTCCCAACAATGCCACTAACATTCACCAATGCAGCAAATGCCTAACAGACTACTTCTCAAATGACTTCCCAGTACCTTTCTTCATACCCAATCATCCGTATGTCACTTCTTAAATATGGTCCTCAGTATTTATTACCATTCAACCCCATTATGTAGTGTTTAACAATCAACCCTTGGCAAGAGCCGCAACAGAAGCCACTAGTGCTTATAAGTCGGTAAATTCATGCTATACAACACAATAGTTAGCCCAACAACTATTATTAACCACTCGCAATATCCATAATACATTCTAGTACAACCTCAAAAATGTCCACCACCAAATCCTCCCTAAAAAATATTCAACCATTATCTAACTCACTGAAACCCATTAGGGTACAAGTAACTCATTTGAAATACACCGATGCAACATCGATATGCAAAAAATAGGATGTATAGCAGAATAAGCTAGGGGTAGGGCTAAATCAGATGCAACCAGTCCAACCTACCTCAGAATCACTTTGTTTCCAATATTAAGCTATATAAATTGGCATTCATGGTTGGCATAACCCTGAGTGCTGACTCAAAGCTATCTTAAATCTATCTTGAGTACCCCGAACCCAGTCTAAGGCATCTTGTAATACGTCTATACAATACAGGCCCATTTCTGTAGACCCAACCTAGTTAGGTGGTGTACGTACTGTCAATCTTATCATAGAGACAACTCAATCCCCCCTAAGGGAATATAAATATCGAGGAAATCCAACAGTACCATTTGACTCATGTATCACAATCTTGAAGAATTACCATACTAAATCCCCTACTAATAAAAGGGGACCTTTTACTACCTCAATACTTGAACCATGATAAGATTAACTCAGAATCCATACTCAAGTAGGCGGTAAGATAAGTAAAGCAGCTAACACTACAAGAGCATAACCCAAAAACCAGATAACCCGGTAGAATGATCAACATTCCCACTAACAAGCATAGTCAGGAGTCTGTACATCATAATCCCAACCAGCTACAATCATAACAAATTCCCAAGGCAGAGTGGCCGACATCTTAGCTGAAATGCAAAAATACCCCAACAAATAATACAAAACCCAAATACGGCCCTAGGCATCGTATTTATCCTATGATCTAGTCACCAAAGGATTGAGGGAACCATTTATCAGTAGAATTTCCACAACAGAATCATAACCATGGGGACACAAAGTATAGCCAGTGTCACGACCCGGATAGGGGGCCTAGATGTGACATGGCGAAAGAGGACCCGAAGACCCTCGAACAAGCCATCATAGCATCATTACACTCATCATCGATTCGGAAACGCGGAAGCTAATACATGTAGCACATAAGCTCTAAGGATTAAGGGACTTGGGACTCAAGCTATGGGGACAATACGGGAAAGGGATGAGCATACTTGCACATAGCATATAATCATTCATCATGCTCAACATTCAAGTCATTATAATAACATGGAAACATAGGCCATTACCATAACATGAAAACATAATCATAAACCAAGTGAAACATAGTACCATAATACATAGCCAAATATCGACATACAAGTCGAATGTACAAGAGTAAGATTTGTCCAAAACATGCCTCTACATAGAAGAGACGTGGCATGTTGGACATCCAAGACTCTAATAGACGTGGAATGTTAGACATCCAAGGATAATTATAAACCTAGGGCTCTGATACCATCTTTGTCATGACCCGGATAGGGAGCCTAGATGTGACATGGCAAAAGAGGACCCGAAGACCCTCGAACAAGCCATCATAGCGTCATTACACTCATCATCGGTTCGGAAACGCGGAAGCTAATACATGTAGCACATAAGCTCTAAGGATTAAGGGACTTGGGACTCAAGCTATGGGGACAATACGGGAAAGAGATGAGCATACTTGCACATAGCATATAATCATTCATCTTGCTCAACATTCAAGTCATTATAATAACATGGAAACATAAGTCATTACCACAACATGAAAACATAATCATAAACCAAGTGAAACATAGTATCATAATACATAGCCAAATATCAACATACAAGTCGAACTTACAGGAGTAAGATTTGTTCAAAACATGCCTCTACATAGAAGAGCGGGGACTCCACAAGCTTTGAGTCTCACCCTCAAGTCTAGAAAGTAAATACATTAAAATAAAGGTAGATAGATGGTGGCTATTTTCCTTGAACAATAGGGCTCACCACTACAAGTCTTCAATAGAGTATCAAGCGTCATCCGGGAGATTGTAGTAATCACCCTCGTCCCCTACATGGTTAGAACATGTAGAAAATAATATGGGTTAGCACAATTAAGCACTAATTATGCGGGCATGCAATGCATATGACAAGTGTAGCATGACCAAGCAACATGACAAGGGGACAATATATGAAAAGATTGCACGTAG
>JBCEWC010006978.1:0-22139 GCA_038996855.1 Solanum aculeatissimum | reverse complement strand
ATCAGAATGTTGAAATGATTAACAAAACGTCACTTGTTATACTTATAACATGATTTGGTCTGATCTCTTTGCACTCACATTAATTAAAATATATTTTTACACTAACTAATGTGTTTTAACGGTAGGATGTTATGCTTTTTAAAGATCCAATTTATCCCCTCGTTAATATTAGATTAAAATTTGTCTTTAGTGATAAAAAAAAATCTGGTTACTATAAGTGCATTTATAACGATCGGAAAATAATTTGGTCACTATAAGTATATTTATAACGACCGGAATAAATTTGGTCACTATAAGTATATTTATAACGACCGGAAAAAAATTTGGTCACTATAAGCATATTTATAACGACCGGAAAAAAATTTGGTCACTATAAGTGTATTTATAACGACCGGATTCATTTCCCTTCGTTAAGAAATAGTCGTTAAAAGTCTTTTTTTTTGTAGTGCATTGATCCTATTTTAGTCCGTTCTGTTTCAATTTATGTGATATATAGTTTAAATTTTAAAAATTAAAAGAAAAAATTATTTGAAATTTCAAAATTTGAAAAATACCACTTAAATTTTATAACATCTCTTTCAACTTTTCAAAAACTAGCTAGTTACAAGATTCATTGAATTCGTTTAATGGCTCATATGGTTTGCTAAGGTGTAATTAGGGAAGGATTACGACTTTAAAATATGTTACTAATAGTTAAAGTATGTTTATTTGTTTATTTAATATTTTTCTTGTGTTTTATCGATGTGAACTTCTTATTTTAATTAAATTGTTATAAAAGTAATCTAAGGTCAGTTTTGGATTCATGTGAATTTAATAAGTTTAATTCAAATTATGTAACATTAATGTATACTTCCACTTAATATTTGTACATATTTAATTTTTGAATCTAGTTAGTATTGTACTATAAACTAGCTAGTCTACGCTCGATCAATATTTTGTTTTTTTTTTCTTGATGTACTAATTAATAAAATTATCCTTATAGGTTATAAACAAGATGTTGAAGTCGAGTGAAATTCGAACCTTATATCTAACTAGTGTAAAAGGATGTGTTTGATATGAAGAAAAATATTTTATAATTTTTTTATATTTGATTGTGTTATTCCTTTGTATTCAAACAGTAGCATGAAATTATAAAACAAAAAATATGTAACAATCTGAGTCGACAAAATTTATTGTGTGTCCTTAAGAAATTTAATCCAGTCACAGTACTCGAGGTTTGTGGATTATTTCCTCCATGATAAACAAATTAATAATTACAGAGTAGTGGTAACTCAAACTCTTGTAATTTGCAGCGAACTCAAAGAACTAGGAATGAATTCACACAGACTCAAATTTTACTTTGTAAGAAAATATATGCACAAGAAGAGAAGAATTTTTCATGTACGAATAATGCAGAAATAACCTCTATTTATAGCTAGAATTAGACGCAAATCCACCTGTTTAGAACATGACTTTTGGGAAGAAAGTGGTTAAACTAATTAATTTTGCACACTTAATTAATAAATAATTCATAAATTAATTTAATTAATAAATAATTTATGAATTAAATAATTAATTAAAAATTCACAACAAAGAAAATATCATAAATGAAATTTTTTTGAGATTGGTTAAATAAATTTTGTCCAAAAAATTTATCAATCAAATCATTTGTCGATGACGATGCCGTAACTGAGTGAGCGACGACGACGACGGCGCGAGGGCCCCCCCTTTACTTGACTCTACAACTTTTTTGGATGGTGATTTTTGGTAGTATGATATGGTATAGTTAGTAAGAGAACCACATTTGTTTTGATTGTTTTATTAATTATGTGGTATGATATGGTTTTGTTTCATGGTTCTGTAACCATGAAAACCCTCACTTTTTGAAACCACCAATTTTGTGGTATCCCATGGTTCTCTTATTTTTTTCCCAATTATACCTTATTTAAATTTAAATAATTCTAATTTATCCTTTATTATTTATTAAACTATACTCTAATATATGTACTTATTACTTATTTTCCTCCGTATCAACTTTTGAAACTTCTTTTCTAACTCCCTTTTTTTCTTTCATGTTTTAGTCTATTTTTTTAGGTTCGCTTTTTATTAAAGTTCTTACTTTTTTTATTTTCTTGTGTTATTTGTTTGGATTGCAAATATATTAGTTTGTATGTTTCCCTACTTGATTCTATATATTAATTTTTTTAAAAAGTTTTATTAAAAAAATATTGATAAATTTAATATTTATAATAATTAAGGACATTTTTGTAAATTTTCAAGTTACGATACAGTACCATACAATCAAATCAAACAACAAATTATCATTAAACAGTAGCAACCCATACAGTCTATCCAAACATTGGACAGTACAGTACTGTACAATACCATACCATACTATACGAAACCATACATTTTGAAACCATAGCAAACCATCATCCAAACAAGTTGTAAGAGTTAGAGGAAGTACGTTTCCTAATATAAGGACAACACTTTTTCTCTATTTTACCGATGAGGGAGAAATGACTCTTCATTTCCCTTTACTTGATTATCCCCACATTTTCCTTATTCTTTTCACCTTCATTTCCCAATTCACACTAACTATAAACCCAACAGATTGATCAAAAAAATAAGTTCCTTAAAAAAATAATTAGGAAATGGCTTCCTAATGGAAGTGGAGAAAATTAACAAGTTCCACAAATACTAAAATTCCACATTATATTTGATTATACAATTTTCCTCTTCATGCTCCAACACACCTCGTCTTCACTTCATAGCCTTCATTCCCAACACCCACAACCCCACCCCTTTTCTCATAATATTTAACTAGATTATATCTGTACAAATATGTCTAGAATAAATATTTTATATTTACCTAATGAACATAAGAAAATAAATAAAAAACAACTTTTTTTCCCCTTCATACCAAACACATTACATAATTGCAACTAATATATTCATTAGTTAGGTAAAATCTCACATTGCTCCTTTCATTTCAAGAATTTGTGATAATTGGCTAATTGAATACATGTTGTTGGCTGTTAAGGCACTGAGGTTGTTAATTAAACATTAGATTAATGTTCCAAAGGTCAAATTAATTTTAGGATTTAGTATGATCATCACGTGCAGCATTTTATTAAATTTATTTTTTTGTTTGAAAGGAAATTTAACTAGGTTTTAGATTATAGATGCTGTCAGCAAATCAAGGCTAATGGGTTGGTAAAAACGTCGTCTTCCCATTAATCATCATTATTTTACTAATAAATAGAATAACTTTAATTAGTGGTAGGTGCCAGGCCAGCCTGACTTTGTTAATTATGACTTTTGTAAATTTTACCTTTTTCTTTATTAACAGTGATTTGTGTTTCAGATTATATTTTAAAATCATTTAACTACAGAATTTTGTGTTCTAAGTTACGTTTGGATCATTAATTACTATCTTAATCATGGTGGTCAAATTCAGGCTTATCCACTATTAGCTTTAGAAAAAGAAAAGAAAGAAGCAAAGGGTTTAATTAATAACATTGATACAATTTCTATTTCCAAACTTTTTACCCTAATTAAGAAAAAGCAGTTTGATTAATTTTTTTTTCAATTCACATAACACTTGTACATTGTCTTTTGGTAATATATAAATGATTTGTTGTAGTTTGATGAAACAATTATGTGAAAATGTTTAATTAGAAATTTCGAATTTAAATTTTAAAGATAGAATTGTTATTGATAAGGAATGTTATACTTCAAAATAGAACTTTTTAGGATAAATTTGAATTAGTTGAGCTATAAAATGGATATACGTAGATTGTGGAAAAAAAATAGTGTGACACTATAACAACTTTGAAATACTGATTATATTGATCATTTTGTTGCGTTATGAGTCTTTTTTCCTTCTTCTGTGGATAAATAAAGCCCAATTTAAGTCAACTCACTTTGTCTATAAGTCCAGTACTTTGGGGTTTTAGGTCTTATTTCACAATCCACAAAAAAAAGTTTTCTGCAGTCAAATATAGAGAAAAAGTACAAATTTTTGTCCTTCATTTCTAGCCATATCAGCTTGTTCCTCTCATTTCAATCTTTGATTAGGAATTGAATGAGTTGAATTTGGTGATCTGTAGCTCCAGTTTTTTATCCATGAACAGTAGCTGCAGTTTTGATGTTTTTGCTTCTCTAATTTTGGTGCAATCTTGTTACTCGTTCTATTTTGGAGAATAATATTATAACTCTTGATGATTATAGTGGAGGTTTTGGACTTATGATTTTTTACTCTTCACATTGAAGGATTTTCTACGTAAATTTATTATCTTGTATTATCAATTTTATTTTTATCTTGTCATATTTATTTGGTTGATTTACATACTGCCTTATTACCATTATATTTGAATTTGTTTGTTTTCTCTGTAAACCATTTTTTCCTCGACGAATTCGAATTAGAGCCCCTACCCCAATGAATACGGTACACCAAATAAGAAACAGAAACGAATTGTGTGACAATTTACTGGTCGGCATGTACCTTACATGTTCATTTTTGTATTACTTTGGACATTATAATCTTAGTAAAATGTTACCGTAGATTACTATTAATTAATACAATAAGAATAATATATTTAGTGAAATTTCACAAGTACGATATAAAGAGGATAAAATATACGCATATTTTATCATTATCTCGTAGAGATAGAGACCTTATCAAAGTATTGCCATCATTCCTACGTTTAATTCTGATTGAAGAATTACACGAGTGCATTAGGTATTCTGATTTAATTGTTTATGCATGTATTATGTATTTTAAAATTTAAATATAGTGCTATTTTTAAGGTCCCTCCAGTAACGTAACCCAGCTAGGCACTCGATTTTATTTAGACCCCATCTATTTCTTTGTCTATATTTCCCTATCAACCACACAACATATATAATAGTAGTGATGAAAGTCCGTGTTAACATAAGTCCAATATAAATTATTTTTTAGTTTTAATTTATGTGATATCGACTGATTTTTTTTAAGATATTGTGAAATTATAATTGAAGCAGCTAAAAAAATATTGTAAAGTTGTTGAAGTAGGTATGTCAATACACAACTGTCTTGAAAAGATTAAATTAAAAAGCTCACAAATTATTTTTTATTGGCCCACAAAAAATTGTTCAAGGTGATATAGTAAAATCATAGCTGAAGCAGGTGAAAAAAATGATTTATTAAAGGAAGCAACTAAAACAGACATGTCAAATTACAACTGAAGCAGGCATGTCGAACTAGATATGTCTACTTTTTGCCACTTATATATAAGCAGTAAATACGTCTTAATTATTTCCTTGTTTTTTTCTTTAATATCATTTCATAGTTATCTTTTATTTTTATCTTTATGTTGTTGAAAAGATAGTGGATGGATTTTTCTTTTTCTTTTTCTTTTTCTCCATACATGATGTATTTTTTTCTTCTCCTCAATATAGCATCTATTTAGTTTTAGGAAAAGAATAATATCAATATAGTTGTAAAGGTAGAATTTTGCAGCCGTCTATATTTAGCTTTCGTCTTCCTTTAGCCATAGCCCTCACAAGTCATTCATCAAGAATATGCTTCTTCCCTACTTTTATAAACCACCCAAACTAACATTATATTCCCGAAGCTAATTTGGAGAGTCAATAATTTTAATATTTTTTTTAATTATTTGAATTTATAATATTTTTAATTAATTTTTAAATAATACACATTACTCCTAAGTTTCAATTTCTGTTGCACATATAAAATTTATATTTATAGTCAGCTGCCTGTTTCACGTAGCTAAAACAGACACCACAACCCTAAACTGCTCAACTTAGACGCTTATTAAATAAGAGAATATATTACATGTTGAGTTCCCTTAAAAGAGAGTACTAATTAAATTATATTTTGACAAAAAATAAAGTAAAAGAAGAAAGAATTAAAGGCCATCCAATATTTACTCGAAGAATAAAAAGAAAGGCATTATAACAGTTGCAATAACAAATTCCATAAACAACTAGGAATTATAATTTCCATTTTCTTGCTAATCAATACACTACAAATTAAATTAAACATGATTTTACAACTTGACTACTTTACGTACCAAAGAGATAATGAATCCATTAAAACATTTGAATGAGGAAGAGTTAATTAATTAACAGCTAATTAAGCACAAATCTTTCTTTTTCCCCTTCTTAATTCCCTCTTCTTGCTTTGTTACATCTTCTATTCATTAACAAAACAAAACAAAAAGCTGAGCTTTTTTTCTCTCCAGGCCAATGGCTGCATGCACTAATAATTATAATTTGCATGGAATTATAAGTTCCTCTTCAAAGTCCCATACAAATGTAGTACACCAATGTGATTGGCAAGGCTATCAACATTCCAAAAATGACACTGCAAATTGTTTTACAAATAAGATTATCAGTCATGAAACTACAAAAAAATTAATTAAGCACAATAAAAATATGTTTTACAGTAATTAATTTATACTTACGCTGTGCTAAGAATGTCAGGATGAACGTTGTATTCCTTAGCAAAGACAAAGGGAACAATTCCTTGTGGTAGAGCTGCCTGTTTTAGTAAAGATTGATTAAACACAAAAGTATAATTAATAATTATGTCACTTTCTACAAGACAATAATTGTTCAAAGTAAAATAATTACTAGTAAGAAATATATGTCACAAAACAATAATATATCCGGCGTAATTAATAATACATGAAAATTGTGAAACATTTTCAACAACATACACAATATAATTTTACATGTGGGAACCGAAAAAAATCGGATATATGACCTTATCCCTACCTTTGTGAGCAGCGATATATGGAACCAAAATTTATCTAAGAAGTGTCACGATTTAAAAAAGTAAAATCACGTAAAAGCTAAGAGGTGTCAATATATACCATATATATTTACCTAGCTAAACAACGTAATTCAAATAAACCCAGCTAAATTATAAAACAATTGTCACGCGCCGTCTAAATCTTTTATTCTATATTTTTCATACATCCTGAAACTGTATGGGCTCGAAGCAGCAGGGTAATTAATTTATCTATTTAGTGGTAGGTCACATATAGTGGAGAGTTTGAAATAAAATAATTAACATAGGCATATACATTTTATATATGTTTTTAATAATTCAACAACTAACATTAATTTGTGAACTGATATACTACTTATAAAAACAAGAACATATACATGTAGTTAATTAAGATTTGATGGTGACCTGTACAATTGCCACGTGTAAAAGAGTTCCACGAAGACCAACAGCAATGGAAGCAGCTGCCATAACAGCTGGACCTGTAAGGAATCTCACAGCCATAGCAAAAGATGCAACAGAATTCCCACATGCTATGATCCTTGGTTGCAAAGCCATGAATAGACCTGTCATCCATCAAACTTACTTCATTTTCTTACAAGCAAAAATGTACTAACTACAACTTTTCCAGTTCCAACTTATATTATGAAAAATATTTGAGTGCATGGCATCATGCACCAAGGGGACCATAACATTTTACTTAGCAAATATTTTGGTGATTTCTTTCTATCGGTCTAAATTTGAATTGATAGGTAAACGATAAATTTTTGATGAACAAAATTACTCAATATTAATATTCATAAAATCCATCAAAATGCACGCAAGATTGACAAGTGTTGACCAATAGAATTACTCGTATTTGACTCGAATATCACAATTATTAAAAAAGAAAAGGAAGTGCATGGCATCATCACATCCACTAGTGGGATGTTACTACCAGTAGTAGTTATCATGATTGTAGCCATTTAGAAAAAGAAGGAAGGTTTAGAGAAATGAGAAAACATTGAGATGGGGTAAAGAAAATTTAATTAAAGAAATAAAAAGAGAGAGAGATTTGTTATGATGACCATACTGTTGGTTAACTTTGCTTTTTTGCACGCTCCCCCTTCTTAACAAACAATTTAATTAATATCTTAAAGATAAAAGACATAATGACCTCCTTGAGGAAATAATGGAAGTACTCACCAAGACTGAACATTGCCATGCCAAGTCCTGCATCTGACAGTATAGATATGGACTGTGCAATTATAGCAGGCATCTTCAAATTCCACCTACATTTTTTAATAATCAGAATATGTACTAAACACAAAAAATAAAATTTTAAAATGTTCAAATCTTTTTTTTTTTTAAAGGAACAAGAATAGGTAAGTTAACCTGAATGAAACTAGAGACCAAACTAGGCCAAACAAGCTTGAGTAAGTGTTTGGGTTCCTAATAAGTTTCCTCCAAACCATGATGAGTATGAGCCTAGTCATTACACTTGTTGGTGGCATGACTTTTGCTTTGATTTCTCCAGCTTTTTCACCATCTTGGTTGTTCATTTGATCAGCTCCATCTCTATTTGCAAAGCTGAAATCATCTCTATCCATGTAGTTTTCTTGATTATTGTTTCTTTGCCCCTCAACTAATTAAGCATATAAAAAAGACACTAATTAGAAAAACAAAATTAGTAACAAATTAATCGAAGCCGTGAGACTTCAGGTTCAAATCGAAATACAAGGCGATTTTACCTGATACCGAGGAAGAAAAAAAAGAAAAGGAACAAATTAATTGAATTACCTTTTCCAGGAGAGATAGGTATCCTCACATCCTTATTAGGTGGAGGCTGGTCTAAATTAGCTGCATAATCATGGCCTCCAAAAACATCAGAAACAGGAGAGTTACTTGAACTCCAAACAAACATATGAAGATCCTTGCCACCTTCTTGATCTCCTTTGTTAGCTGCTTTCTTGAGTGCTTTGGTGCCATTGTTACTAGGTGAAAACATGCCAGGATTGGGTGCTGGATAATGAGTATTACTATTATTATTACTCTGTGCTGCTGCTGCTCCACCATGGTAATTATTGAATCTTGATTTCCCACTTTCTTCTTCATAATTTGAAGGCCTTGGAGTTGGCCCTCTTGAATTATTAGACATACCATAAACATCATTTGCACCAAAGTTTGAGTTCCTTCCACCAGTACCAGCTACCATTGAGTAAAAATCAGTATGGTTGAAACTAGACCCTCTTGGGGTTGGGTTTCTTGATGACTGCAGAGAGTAAATCTCTGCATTGGTCAAATTTGATGGCCTTGGTGTAGTAGAAGAAAATCCCCCAGACCTTCTTGAGAATATGTCAGACCTTGATGCATTTGATTTTCTTACAGTGACATGAAGCTTTCCATCTTCTTTTAATTCTGCTTCAGTCTCCAAAACTTGTCTACCATCTAATGACATGACATCAGAATCAACATGGATAGAGACAATTGAGCCAGCAGTATCAGGAAATTGCTCAGAAATTAGCATTCTTGCACCTCTAAACTCAAACATAAAAAGCATCAAAGTGTACCAAATGATACACTGTAGTACAACTATTTGCACCATTAAGCTTCCAGAGAAATCACCATACATTCCTTTTAATAAAGGAATACCCATAACTAGAGTATTTGGAAGAGTTGACAGAGAAAAAAGTGTTATACTCCATTCCAAACTACCCCTTCTGCTAAAATTAGCCCAAACAGCAAGAACCCCAAGAACAATAAGTTTCTGCAGAGTGTCTGCAGCAATGAATCTTAAGTTCATTGTGTAAGGATCATTAGCAGCGATAAAGTGGAAAGACAGAAGTGGAACTGCAAAAAGTGCCACAAATCTGTTGATTCCAGAACACTGGTCTGGTGAGAAAATCTTCCACCACTTAACAGAGCCATAAGCTAGTATCATAGCCACATAAAGTGGCACAACAGCAGTCATAACATGGTAGAAATCAGATAAAGTTATCATCTTTGCTAAGTTCTTGAAATACCCAAATCAAGAAAACATACAAGGAAGGTTTACAAGTAGGGAAATAGAAGAAAGTTTAGTAAGGAGGAGGAAATGGGGTTGGTAAATATAAGCAAAGAGCATGTGTTTTGGTTTATGGGGTTGTGGGGATTCTGCAGAAAGGAGGAATATAGAAAAAATACAGCTTTGAGAGTTGCGAGCAAGCTTGCAGTGTCCAAAGCAAAGGAGGGATTTTTCTAATTATATTTTTGCCTATTTACCCTCTTTGTTCTTTTCTTCTTTGTTTTGAGCTGTGTTTGGATTTGAAAAGAAAGAAAGAAAGAAAAATGGGGTCTTATAAATTGGTCTGGTAATTTGGTATATGGCTCTATCTTCAATGGTTCACAGAGTTGTGTAGAGAAAAAGCATTTTGGTTGGAGGTGGTGTCCCTATAAGTACTGGTTTGCCGGAACTTTCTTTTTGAAGTCATTTTCTTCTTGTTTTTGGCTTTTTGGCTCGTGGCCTGTTCATGGGCTACGCCTGTTCCTCTGCTCTTTATTTTTACCCCTTTTTCCTCATCATTTTATTTTAATTTATTTGTCTGATTTTTTAATTTAATTTGAATTTTATTTTTTTGAACTAGAAATATGTAGAAGAGTTGCCAAAAAAGAAAAAAACGCTCTTTTTCAAACAATTAAAATAAAAAACAAAAACAAACAAACTGAGACAGAGAAAGTAATGTAGTTATATATACTCTTAGAAGTACATTCAATATTCTTGTAATATCGTTTCACTATAACCATTATATTTCATTAAAATCGATATTTATATATTATGTACTATATAACAATATTTCGTTATAACGGTAAAATATATGAATAAACAATGTTATCATAAAAAGATTTCACTTTATTTCTTTTGCCTTTCTGCCCTTTTGTCAAGGCATGCAACATTCCTATGCATGTGAAAATGATACTAAGGCAGTATTGCCCCTCACTAATAAGCTATATATTAATGTTAAAAAAAAAAAATCTTCTATTTAGGTTCTGAAAATGGTGAATCTTCCAGTCCTGTTTGTGGCCTTGATGGGGCATTGTAACAAGAACATGAGCATAATCTGAAGATAACAATGTCCTTGACAACATTAGTAATTCTTATATAAGATTTCATGTATTATTATTTTCCACTGGTAAAAAATTATTGTCATGTGATCAGGAGGTCACGTGTTCAAGTCTTGAAAATAACCTTTGACAGAAATACAAGGTAAAACTGCGTATAATAGATCTTTGTGATCGGACCCTTCCCTAAACTCTGCGCATAGCAGGAGCTTTGGTACACTAAACTTGCGCTCTTAGTAAAGTTGCTACCATGTGATCCCAGGACTGTGACGAGACCCTTCCTCAAACCGTGCGCATAGATAATTAGCTTATAAACATAATTTCGAACATTTCTTGAGATGGAAACTCCAAATAGTTTACCAATTAATACTTTGAACTGAAAGGTGATTGGCGGCTATGAAATAGTAAATGTTATTCTTAGAAGGAAGATAGAGATAATGGTAAAATAATGTCCTAGAAGTTATAAAAGCAGAAGCATGCGTTGAAATGAATGATGGATAGCAGTGGCAATTGGCAAATTGGAGCAAATTAAGATTATCGTGTCACAACTTTCTTGGACTCCCAAAAACAAACACTATGTTTAATTTGCACAAACTGCTATATATTGGTCTTACCAAATGTATAATGGTTATGTTTCCCATGGACTACAAAAGGGTAATGCATTTCTACAAAATTTACATACACCTCAATTATTTTATCAAAATATTTATTATTCATTAATAAATTTAGAATTCAAATTAGGTAAATATTTAATTGTGAACTTGATTATTTTTATCTTTTAACATCACTCAGATTTCAAGAATTGATACAAAATTACTCAGTTCTATCAGATCGAATGCTTGGCTCCTGAATATAGGTGATTTTGTCTCTTTTCATTCTTTACCTTCACCCTTTTCTCTGAGGTTTGGTCCGCTTTGGCTGTTACTTTACAAGAAATTGCGTGCTCTTAATAGAATATTTAGACCAATCTTTTGGGATTTTTATACAAAATTTAAGTGAAAATGAAAAGCTTTGAATTTCCCAAATTTTTTGTCATCTACCTCTAGCAGACAACTCTGTCTATTCTTCTCTTTCCTCCTCTCATATTACTGATATTCATGTGTCCCATTCACTGAAACATGCTCATACACATGTATATTTATTTTTTTAGCAGGAACAAACTTTTAATTCCTTCAAACAAACTAGTCTTTAATTTTTCTTCCCTTCAAATAAACTGCTTCTTAATTTTCCCCCTTAGAAATCGAACTTATGCCTAGAGGGACGTAAGTATCTGAAAGGGCTAGGAGCATAACTTGTAAGATACCGTTATACCCCGCGTAAAAAGTTATGTGCTCCAAGGGGCAAAAGTTGAAAGATCAACACAAAATAGGGGCAAACATGGAATGTCTTAAAATCAACCAAGGGTCGAATATATTTGGGAAGAAAAGAATGGAGAACCATTTTAGTTGTCACAAATGTTCACTTTCATTGTTCATAAGGACAAACATGCAAATATTAAATACCATAATATGCACACAGGAGTATGCACTTTTCCTGCAAACTATTGAGTATTTCCCATACATAACTATAGTAATACCAGTAAAATACAAGAAAAGTTGAAGAGGATATTCATATTCAGTAAGCTAGAAACCTTGCACAACAGATTGGTGCAGTGTGCAAAGATAACTTAGTTGAACTTCTATATAACAAATTCCATTCATCACAACCAGAAATCAATAGTGACTGCAGTTAACTGCAACTAGATGTATATTAACACGCTATATTCTATAAACCTTTGGAACCAGGAACGTTGATCCACTGAAGCTGAAGTTCGACCTCTCCACATTCCACATTTCTCAATCTTAGGCACATATCTTGCACAATCTGTCCATCTTTCCAGATAACATTAGACTCTTCGGACAGGCAGTTAGATCTGCACGGCTGTATTCTTGTAATAATGGTGCCATCTGGGAGGCCACTTAAGTTCATTTTGAGAGCCTCTAGAAATGGTCTGATGTCAAATTCTGCATCTCCCATTTTATCATCTTTGCTGAACAAGTCGTGATCATAGACAGTCTGAAAACAGGCAGAAACAAGAAAACATAAACAAGAAATACGAACATTGGAGAGTGTAAATTATGTGGGAATATTTGAAAGCACCCAGTAACTGATCAATAGCGAGAAATGGTTATGTTTTCTGCGAAACAGATAGGATCTTATCTTATATTATAACCAGCAGACAAGAAACTTTACCAGTGTAACAGGAAGATTGGGATCTGCAATAGAAAGAGTTAAATCTTCATGCCACTCAGGATTAACATCCTTTTTTACAACTCGGGTCTTCAATTTCTGCGTTCAAGTTGAAAAATAGGCAAGTCAAAAGATTATCTAAGAGCAATAAATAATACTAGTATACATAAAAGAGGAAGAATTAACAATTTACAACACATTTCAAATTTGTGGCTTCCCATCTCATGTAGTTAATAACAAAACAACACAGTAGTCAGAGCATTGAATGATAAGAAGAGCCAAGTATTCGAGTCCTTGTGTTTTTTTCCGCTAGTATGGCAATAGCTGTCATTTCACCCACTCATTTGGGAAGCTCAAAGTACAAACTGAGTCATGCATTATGGAAAAAAACCCAAATATTTACAAGTCACAAGTCACAGAGTATTAAAAACATTGCTATCTTGTGACCTTAATTTAGAACATGAAACAGGTACAGAAACGCTGCTCTATTTGTAAACTCTTGAGGAGTAGAAAAAGATTATAAACAAATCAAAAGATTTCGCACTAAGGTCGCCATTATCGTAGAATTTATCTATCTAGTTGCAGCAGCTTTCTGAATCCTAGAAAATACATGGACAAGTCCCAAAAAAATTCTCAAAAACTTCCCCGAGTGATGCAAACACCTGGTGCATGTAAGTTTCTCCATACCAGTCCACCAAAGTGAATGAACTATCACCTGCTCCTACCTTCCTTACACCCCAGTCGAGAAGGAGCAAGAACATCCCCTCTCAGGATTTTTATCATTCAACATCTATAATATATACATAAAAAATAATTTCAATTAAGTATAAACAGTGCCTTGGCCTACCATGCCTAGAACTTACGAGGGTGTAAACTTCACAAATCTGGATCAGCCAAAAGGGTTTATAGCTCCAGATTGAACAAATAGAACATCACAATACAGAACTTTCGCAAGACAAGAATTACAATAGCACACCATACACATTCAAAGTCCCCTAGTATACACAAAACCTACTTAAAGAATACTCCTTTCTCGACGACACTCTAACCCTTTTCTAGAACTCATGACTTAAAAGGACATCTGAAAAGAATATTAATAACAGGAGATAATCAATTTGACTTGGATAATACCATCAGAAGACTTCCAAAAAAAGAATGTAACCAGAACAGCCACGAAATTCAAAATCAAACCCTGTAATTTTAATTCTAAACTGGGTAAGAAAGGGGAAAAAGGGAAAGGGGCTGCGTCTTTTTTTCACTTGTGATTGCAACATTAATAAATCCCAATAAAACGGAACCCATTGTCAAAACATGAAACTGGTAACGCTAAAGATGATATCTTTCAGTGTAATTTCCACATAAAATTTCAGATAGATCCTTCAGATGTCAAGCAAACTGATTATAAACCCAGATTCATAAATTCAAGAGAAGAAAATTTACAGCCACCGGATGATCAATGCTCATAGACTTAAATGTAACTTTCCTTACATGAAAACTGAAAATTCCTCATAAATGATCATATCAGCAAATATCAAACATTTAGACCAAAAATCCGATTTAAAAAAAAGAATAAAAATGCAGAATAAGTGAAATTGGGACCTGTTTAGCCATTCTGATGACAGCGTAGGGATCACTGCTGCGAACATCACGAACAGCGAGATTAATACCTCTCTTAACTCGTACTCTCAGAAGACCCAAAAGATTTTCCATTTCAGAATTTTGGTAGCTGCCTAGTTAAAGCCGCCCCTACTCTTTCCTTTATAAAACCCGCCTATAATTTTTCTCCCTTTTTTTTATTTTATATATTTTCGTATTAATTATTTTATCTGATATAGAAATTTCTTCGTAACCTATACATATATTAGTTACATGAGTTTTAAAATTACAAATCAACTATTTTATTAATTTTATATATGAATAACTTATTTTGACTAACTAAGCAAATATTATATAATTTGTGTCAAAAGTTATATAAGAATGAGCTACTTTTTTACTGATTACCAAATGCTCCATACTTCGCAATCTCAAATAAACTACACGTATAAATTTACACATTTCTGTTTGAATTCAATTCATTTATTATTATATTAAATAAAAATAAATTAAATATATACAAATATTTTACATTAATAGAGTTCTCACATAAAAATTAAGTTTTGTGTTTGAATGTAATCAAATGTAGATTTCCGATCAAAATAAAATTTGACTTTTATTATTAGGTCCGTGAAATGAATTGGGACTAATCTTTAAATAAGTCTACATGAATTAAAAGCAATTATAGATATGTTGAGAAAATTTTCTTACAAATAATTTTCTTTCTTATTATATATGTCCACGAATTAATCATCAAACTATATCAAATTATCTTCTCCTATTTCATTTTTAATATGTGTTATAATGCACCTTTTGATCGATGAATATAGTAATTTGTAATTTGATCTTTATTTTTTATTTAATTAAAGTACATCGAATTAGTTTAAATATAATATGTGAGAGTTCATATTGCACGTAATCTGATTGCAACACTTAATTATTAGTAATTTGATAGCAACTATAACTTAGTTGTATTGATGCAGTTGAATTTTTCGTTACAATCTCCCTAAGCACACCAAATCAAATAAATTTTTCCTTCTCCAGTCTACAAAGGCAGGTTATTTTTCTTTTTCGAACAAAAAAAAATTAAAGAAGAAAAATAGAACTTGTTCTCCTATAACAAGTCAATTAATTGTAGAAAATATAAAAATGTTTGATAATCAATAGAAAAAAAAAAGAAGGAAATTATTTTGGTCAAATAATTGAGTCGAATGTGGTGTATAATAAGGGATTTGCTTATTGATTCTACCACTACTTTGCACATTATTGAATGTGTTTGGTGTTTCAATTTGGTATTTGAGGTGAGGCCTGCCACCAATGTCCAACCACCTGCCATATTCTCTTTGATCTTAAAAAATTACATGTTTATTGATTTAATTTATATCAATTTTTAGATATATTAAATTATTATAAAATAATTAATATATAAATTATTAATCATTATCGGGTCGATCTGTTAAGATTTCACATAAAATAAAATTATTGAAAACTAATTAGAATAAAGTGACAAACCAAATGAATCAGATAGTTTAGTTGACAAATTGCATTTTGATCATCAAGAGTTTGAGATAGTCAAAAATAAAAGTTGAAACTAAGTCCTAAATCTCTAAGTCAAGGACTCTATGTATAGAATAATATATATAAAATTTATTAATTTACTATTAGATTAGTGATTAACCTGTTAAGAAAAAATTTTATACCGTTAAGTCCAATAAATAAAAACATTTAAATCATTTCTAAAACCACTAATCTAATTAAAAAAAATTCCGTTCTAGTTATTACTCCTTCCGTTCACAATTAAATGTCAAATTTTGACATGACACATCTATTAAGAAAACAATGATTAATGTAGCAAGATTACCATTTTACCCTTATTAATTTGTAGGATTATTTTTTTAATTAAATTTTTGTTATAGGATTATTCTTTTTAAAAAAAAATTTCCATATAAACTTAATTGAATTGGGTATGTTAATACATTATGAAATTTTCTAGGTCTCTAGGTACTCTAAAGATGACTTATTCATTCAATATTTTCAAAAAGTTCAATATTTTCAAAAAATCTAACTTGGTAAATAAATTAGGGGTAGAATAGGAAAAAAATATTTGTCTTATCTTGGATTCTCAAAATTGACAAGTAAAAATAAAAACCAAATTAAAATTTTTTTGACATCTAATTATAAACGGAGGGAGTAGTTTCCTTTCAACTTTGACATCCTTACTGGTGATCACCTTTATCTTTGATTAAGTCGAATTAATCATCCAAATCTGAATGATGATATTTCAAATCAGAAGGCAATACTTCCTCTGTTTCATATCAAGTCAATTTTTTACGCTTTTTTTCTTATTCAAAGTTTAAGACGGATGCTTAAATTTTTTTTCTAGATTTGTCTTGTCATTTATTGAAGTTTATATTTTCTAGAAGATAAATTACACTTCTTACAAAGTTATACTCCCTCAGTCCATCTATACGTGTTTCTTATTGATTTGGCACATGAATTAAAAAATAATAAATAATAGGAATAATTTTACCAAATTACCTTTTGAATATGATAAATACAATGTCTTGAAAAATTATTATAATTAATGATAAGGTAAATAAAAAACTAAGTGTAAAAATTATCTCTTAATTTCATAAACCGAACAAGTATAATTAGACATCTCAAAATAGTATAATGGACAAGTAAAGATATACGGAAAGAATATTTATGATTTAACAAAAGACAACAGTGGAAACTATAGTTTAAATACCTGAATGTTTTTCTTAATATATGTGTATTACCTCACAAATTTAATTAATATTATCTAAAAAAGGTACAATTGAATTTTTTTAAAAGTGATTTGAAGGCACCTGAGTTAGAATACAAATATTATACACCATAATATGCACACAAAAGTATGCACTTCTCTGCAAACTTGTATACTGAGAGCTTACTTTAAATAACTAGAGTGATACATAAAAATTTGATGAGAATAATCAAACCAAATATTCAGTAAGCTAGAAACCTTGCACAACAGATTGGTGCAGTGTGCAGAGGTATTTTATTCAACTTCTATATAACAAACTCCACTTATTACAACCAGAGATCAATTGTGGGAGCATAAACCAGTTCATAGACTGGAGCTAGCCAGCTAACTACTGCAACCAGATATACATACACGCGCGATATTCTATAAACCTTTGGAACCAGGAAGGTTAATCCACTGAAGTTGAAGTTCGACCTCTCCACATTCCACATTTCTCAATCTAAGGCACATATCTTGCACAACCTGCCCATCTTTCCATACAACATTAGACTCTGCGGACAGGCAGTTAGATCTGCACGGTTGTATTCTTGTAATAATGGTGCCATCTGGGAGGCCACTTAAGTTCATCTTGAGAGCCTCCAGCAATGGTTTGATGTCAAATTCTGCATCTCCCATTTTGTCATCTTTGCTGAATGTGTCGTGATCATAGACAGTCTGGAAACAGGCAGAAACAAGACCAAATAAACAAGAAATACGAACACTAGAAAGTGTATGGTATTATGTAGAAACATTTGAAAGCACTCAGCAAGTAATCATTAGCGAGAAATGGTTATGTTTTCTGCAAAACAGATACAGTCTTATCTTATATGATAACCAGCAAACAAGAAACTTTACCAGCGTAACAGGAAGATTGGGATCTGCAACAGAAAGAGTTAAATCTTCATTCCACTCAGGATTAACATTATCTTTTATAACTCGGGTCTTCAGTTTCTGCATTCAAGTTGAAAACAATAAAGTCAAGAAACTGTATAAGAGCAATTAATCATATACATCAAATAGGAAGAACCCAAAAGTTACAACACATTACAAATACTAGTATGTGGCTTCCCATCTTCCATGCAGTTAATAACAAAATAACATAGTAGTCAGAGCATTGAACGAAAAGAAAAACCAAGCATTGGAGTCCTTATGTTTTTCTTTCCGCTAGTACAATAGTAGCTGTCATTTCACCCCTGATTTGGAAAGCTCAAAGCACCAATTAAGACATGCATTATGGCAAAAGAACAGATATTACAAGTCACAGAGTATTAAAGACATTGCTATCTGATGACATAATTTAGTATATGAAACGGGTAACAAAATTGCAGCTCTTTTCATATACTCTGAAAAGTGATAGAAGATTATAGTACAACAAATCAAAGATCTGGCAACAAGGTTGCAGATATCTTAGAACTTATCTCTCTGTTTGGAGTAGCTTTCCAAATCCTAGAAAATACATGGACAAGTCCCAAAAAATTCTAAAAAACTTCTCCCAGTGATGCAAAAACCCGGGGCATGTAAGTTTCTCTACACTACTCCACCAAAGTCGATGAACTATCACCTACTCCTACCTTCCTTACACCTCAGTCGAAAAGGAGCAAAAACATCCCCCACCCCATCTCTTCCAGGATTTCACTGAAGGGGGTCCAACATATACAATATACACACAAAAGTAATGTTAACGGTGAATAAACAGTGTAATTTTCTCTCAAAGGGGGGTCCAGATGAACCCCTCGGACCTACCTGGCTCCGCCCCTACCTGAAACCAACATACGACCCATAGTCAAACGTGAACTAGTAACGCTAAAGATGATACCTTTTTAGTATAATTTCCACACAAATTTATGTTAGATCCTTCAGATGTCCAGCAAAGTGATTATAAACCCAGATGCATAAATTCTAGAAAAGAAAAATTACAGACAGTGGGTGATAAATGCTCATTGACTTAACTGTAACTTTTCTTACATGAAATTTGAAAATTCCTCCATAAATGTTTAAATCAACAAACACCAAACATTAAAATCACAATAGTAGACCAAAATTCCGATAAAAATAAAATATGGAACAATTCAAAAAAAGAGGAATTTGTGGACTTGGTACCTGTTTATCCATCCTGAGAACAACGTAGCTATCGCTGCTGCGAACATCACGAACGGCGAGATTTACACCTCTCTTAACTCGTACTCTCAGAAGACCCAAAAGATTTTCCATTTCAGACTTTTGGTCGATGCTTCAAGAATCACGATGTTCTTTCCTTTATAAAACCCCTTTCACCAGGTTTGCTAATTCTCCTGGGCGGTATCTAAGAAAAAGACTTTTTAAAATAAAAATTTATGATTTAAAATAATTTTTAAATATTTATGCGGTTGAGATTTATTTGAATCACAAAAATATGATTTTTTTAGAATGGACTAAAAGAAAATTATATCAACATAAAATGAAATAGAAGAGTACTATCATACTTCTCAATCTAATAAGAATAAAATAAAAAATAAATGAAACAAATACAAATAATAAATCTCCACTCTATAAAATTGACAACAAAACTTACTTTAGTACATAAACTACACCAACATTTATATACCCCTTTAACAACTTTCAAATAAATTAAATATCAGAATTTCTAAACTATCATAGTTTCGCTGTCACGTATAAATATACTTCATTGGTTGATGGAGAATATAATCAGATTAGATCAAATATTCTTCTCTTATTTTATTCTCATGTCACTGGTGTTCAAATGAATCAGATTAGTAATATTATCATGACTAATTTTGTCACCTCTATTTTTTAATTTTATGTTTTTATTTTATTTTTTTAAATAAAGAAGTATTAGTTTTGTATTAGCTTAAAGAAAGTAATAAACTATATGTTGTCCTCATTATAAATAAATTGTAAGATATATTTGATCAACTAAAAAAGTAATAAATATACATTATAATTTAAATAAGAGTAAAATAATAAAGTCACTTTTTTCTTCATGCAAATACAATCACAAAATATAATATATAAAAAGGACCAGAGGAAGTAATAGATAACGAGCCAATTGCATTTTGATACCCTAATTATCAAGTTGAATTAAGCATCCAATTCTATAAGGACTTATTCCATTGTTCTAAAAAATATTTATCTTTAAGGGTATACGGATTTCGTTCGTCATAGTTTAAGATTAATTTTTTAGTATATGATTATATTAATTGTGAATTACGGTTATTTAATTTTTTTATCACAAAGTTAAGTTGAAAATGTCTTATTTATATACAACTTGTTTGAATGATGTTTTTCGATGGTATAGTATAATTAGTAATAGAACTCTATTCAATTTGATTGCTTTTTTAATTACATGATATGGTATGATTTTGTAACCATGAAATTCTTTACTTTTTGAAATCACCAATTTGATGGTATCCCATTTTTATTTTTTTTCATTTATACCCTTTGCTTAATTTTAATAATTACAATTCATTGTTTTATAGTTGTATTACTCATTCTCCTCCACATAAACTTTTGAAGCTTCTCTTCCGCCTCCAATCTTCTCTCCCACATTTTAATCTATTTTATGTTTTTTTTTTATTTCTCTTATTTCACATAAATTAAGTTACTTCGACTCTGGGCTATAAGTTTATCTAATTGACTACTATTTTTAATTATTATTTTTATTAATTCTTTAATTGACTACTATCTTTAGTTATTATTTTTATTAATTCTTTTTTAATATTAATAAATTGACATTTATAATAATTAAGGGTATTTTCATAAATTTATCAATTGTGATACATTACTATACAGTCAAATCAATCAACAAAATTATTATTAAACAATAACAAATCATGCAGTCTATCCACATTGTATCGTACTGTACTATATTGTACCATACGATATCATACCGTACTGTACATAATGAAACCATAACAAACTACCATCCAAACAAAGGGGTAGTTTCGAACTTAAGTTTAAACTCTAGTCAACTTCGAATGAACGTAACACTCAACCTATGATCAATTAGGTTGCTCACGACCTATTAAATTAAAAATCTACGAGCCTTTTTTTCAACGCCACCAAGCTTGCGTTATTCGGAGTCTAGAGTAAAAAATTATGATCATTTTATTATACATTGTCCGAGCTAAGATCGCTATGGCATAATGCACACAGTTAAATGCATTTTTTAGACCTCAGAATATTGTTTTTCCTCCAAAAACTCATCCCAAGGTCAGGCTAGGACTAGGAAGAGGTGATTTTTATTGATTTTCCTTTTCAAGGTAAGTCCTTCCATCAATTTAACACTCATTTGATTCTTTAGTAATTAGAATAACATTAGATTGATCATGGTGATGATAGAAAGTTAACCTAGATGAAATTTTATTCTCATACCTCGGGAAGGTATCCTAGACGTGGTCGACACTCGAAAATCATTGTAGGTCACTAAGCAAATCACTTGACTCGTTCACTCATTTAATCAACAACGAAAATTTTAGTTTCAGTATAACAAAAATTTTCTAGTTAGGTAATCAATCAGTGACTTAATAAAATCATGGTTTAAAAATCGACAATCCAAATCAATTAAATATGATAATGTATATTCATGGAATTGGTCATGTGTATATATATATATATATATATATATATATATATATATATGATTTTTTAATTATTTTTATATAAATAAAGCATGACTATACA
>JBCEWC010006977.1:0-22140 GCA_038996855.1 Solanum aculeatissimum | reverse complement strand
TCACCACTATAATACACATAAATTTGAGAATAATGATCTACATTAACAGAAATTTATGTATCAATTTAACAAATTTCTAGTCAAATCAAATAAGAAAGACCTAATTAACAAGTTTAGAAAAAATATGATTGTAATTTTGCATGTGAAAAGAAGAACAGATAGAACCAATTCAGAAAATTAGTGAAAAGTACCAATTTAGGTTAAAAAATGCACCTTTGACAAAGAAGGGCGGGTGGTAATGGATTCAACTTTTTTCTTCTATTTTTTGCATGTGATTTTCGACCTGAAGATTTTGAACTTGAGCCTATATCCTTCATGACCTCAGTCTCCACTGACAAATCATCTTCAATGGCGTCAGATTGTTGGCAGCTTCACCTGTTAACTTCCCATCTTCAATGGCATCGCCTTCAATATTTTTTTGAATTTTTGTATTTTGGAATCTGTTACGCATACATAGGCGTTTAACAGAATGAGAAAACTAGCGTAATTTTTGGAGATTAATTCTAGATTGTTGTAACAACTCCTTTTTTAACGCTTCTGATTATTAATGACCCTACTTTTTCTCCATGTATCAACGCATATGCTCAGGTATCAACACCTCCAAAAAAGAAGGGATTTTAAGTAATTTTGGTAATAATTGGTATTAATTGACATTTCCTCTTAAAAATATGGAATTTGTATAATTTATACTTTATTTTTACTTTCATTTATTTTTAAGCCACACATAAGGAATTCGTATTAACATGGATTCAATATATATTATTTTTATTTTAATTTATATGATAAAAATATAATTTGAAATCAATCAAAATTTTTATTTTTTAAAATAAATATTTTAAGTTATTAATTATTAGGATTTATATTATTTTTTAGGTAATTTTCACTTAATATACATTAGTCCTATTTTTCAATTTAGTGTTGCACATGTGAAATTTTGAGAATAAGTCAAACTTTTTACATGTATTTTTTTATATTTTTATTTGTTAATTATTGCGATTATAACGTCTTCTTTCCTATTTAATGCAACACATGAAATTTTGAGAGTAAGTCAAATTTTTTATATTATACATTTTAAGTTATTAATTAGTGTAATATATATATATATATATATGTGTGTGTGTGTGTATTTTTCATATAATGTATGTTACTCTCCCTTTCTTAATTTATGAGCCACAAATAAAAATTCTAGAGGAACAATAACAATAATATATCTAGTGAAATTTCACAAGTGGGATCTAGGAAGGGTAAAGTATACGTAGACCTTATCATTACCTCACAGAGATAGAGAAATTATTTTCGAAAGACGTAAATACAAATAGAGGAGTAAATAACAAATTTTTGTATATGTTTTTTTAGACATTTTAAATTGTTGTTGTGATTTATAGAATTTTTTTAATGTAATTGTCAAATATATAACATATTAAAACATAAAATAAGAAAAATGAATTAAAATAGATTTTTAAAAAAATTTCTTGGGTTAAAATACCTTTAAAAAAAAAAAAACCAAATAGGGACTTTTATTTATTGAAATTTAGAGGTACAAACTCATTTGGCCCTAGTGCCCAAATCCATATTATGGAAAAGAAAAGGGCAAATTATAGAAATCCCAAACTTTATAGGCTTAATTTCAATATATACCAACTCTTTCTAAAATTACTTAAAATCCATATTTTTTGGAGAAATGTTGGTACATAAAAATATGCGTCGATACAATGCAAAATTTTAATTACAGTGTTGATACATAGTAAATCACAGTGTTGTGGAATCATTGATACAAGAATATATTGTTATATTATGTTTACACAACTGATGTTGTTGATACAATAAAAAAATGTTGACATGAATGTAATCATGCATATTAGTAGAGTATGTATCAAGAAGTAATAGAGAGAGAATTAAAATACGAGAATTTAGTAATGTTTTTAAATGGTAGGGACTAATAGTAATTAAGTTTATAAATATCGTGTATCTCTAATGGCCCGTCCCAAGCAAAGCCTAAGAAGAACGCCTCTACTACAAATATCAGGAGTAGAGTTTCCTAATGTATTTCCCCTTACCCATTTCCTCCAAACACGGCTAGCAATGTTGCCACTATAGGAACCTTACTTTTCGTTTCCTTCTTCTGTGGGTCACCAATATTCTTCCTTGTTTCTCCTTATCTCTTGTAGATCAGCTATCAAAAGTGCTCCTTGTTCTTCTATGGTGCTTTCTTCATCTTTTTATTTACTTTAACTGATTTTCTGCTATTCATCCTACTTCCAGTTGTGTTCTCTAATTTCTTGGGCTTCCTTTATCATTTTTTTTGATGGATCTGGGTGATGGCAAGATACTTCTTCACTTGGTAAGTACGCTGATTTGACTGTTTTTTTCCGACCTTTTCTTACTATCTTCCTTCGTGCAAGTTGTGCAGTAATAGAGTGTATGGGAAGTTCTATTCTATCACTCTTTACAAGTGATGTGGCTTTCTTCTAGGTTCCTCAAATTCAAATCTTCCGTAGATGTACCCGTTTTGTCGAGTTTGTTTTTACTAGCTAATAAGATTAGGTTAGATAGCATTTTTACTTTTTTGTTGTCGAAAAAGGCTATAAATATAAAAATTATGTGCCCTTTATCCTTGGATACCGTCATTCTTAAATATAGGGTTTTCAGCTTGTCATTATTTGATTATTCTCCTTCCTGTTGCGTCCATGTCTTAGAAGTTATTAACTGTGCACCCTCCCTTATTTATTGCTTTATTAGCTATATAATCAACAAGTTGGTTTCCTTCCTTCAGAATATGCTAGGATATATGTTCTTTGTGCTGCATACACTCCTTAATATCTGCTACTATATCTGCAATACTCCATGACACTGATCATTTCCCTTGTAAGATCTTCCATAATAACATAAAATCTGTCTAAATGATGACTCTATTATAACATGTTTGCTTACAATGTTTACTAGCTTCTAATATGAACTTGGCTTCTGCTACTGTATTAGAGGTATCTACAATTGATTGTCCTTGTGCGTATAATAAGTCCCCTTTCTCATCTCTCAGACAAAATGCATAGGAACTCACTCTTGGATTTCTTCTAGACGCCCCATCTGTATTATATTTGATCGATACTTCAGGTGAGAACTCCTATAACATTTTTCTCCATTTTAATTTAGGAATATAATGTCCAACAAGTTTAACATCTCTGGCCAATTGGCCATGTATGACAATTGAGACATTCTCACTTGACACAACATTTGCAAATTTCTCATTATATTGTGGATGATTCTCAATGCTAAAGTAGTCTTACCCTCGTGTTTCATCATATTCCTTGCTCTCCATCTCCCATATAATGAAATTTGGTCCGACTTTGTATATGGGTCTCTTTTTCTTCTTTAACTCTTGTATCCCACCATAGCATAATAATTTCTCTCAAATTGCAATCCTTGAATACTTAGTCCTGCAAAAGAGCAAAAATAGGACCAAGTCCTATTAGCTAAACAGGATTTTAGGAAGATATGGGAAATTGTTTTTGTCTTCTGTTCTAGGCTATCACAACACCAACATCTAGATGGTCCTTCAACTCTCCATCTCTTCAGTATATCTTCCACTGGAATCATGAATTTCCAAGCTCTCCACATAAAGAAGGCCATTTTAAATGGTATGCCTTTGCTCTATATTCATCTGTAGATAATGTTCTTCTCATCTTTGTGTCTGATATACTCCCAAGCTATCTTTACCGTAAAATATCCTTTAGATTTCAACATCTAACATGATCTTTCCATTCTAATATCCTCCTTAGGTGGTTTAATATGTTAAATAAAGTGATTTGTCACATCTTCTATAAGCCAGATTCATGCTGTTCTCGTCCCATTCTCTATTTTTTGCTAGTTCCTCTGCTTTCAACTTATTGGATTCCCAAGCAAGGTTATCTTCCAACATGGAATACAGATCTCCAAGTCCAATTCAATTTTCTTGTCATGCATTAATTGACCCTTCTCTAGTATGCCATAAAACTTGATGCTCTATAAGATCCCTTGCATCTAACATCTTCTTCCAAACTTGAGATCCATTACTATCTTTTCTCCACACTGCCTCATTAAAAATAGAACTCTGACAGTATTTATTATACATGTATTTCATCCTTATTAATGACTTTATCCAAAAATTCTACCATAACTTGGAAAACAAAGCCATTGAATTGTTCTTCATTCGCCTGAAATCCAAACCTTCCTCTGCCATTGGGAGGCACAACTTATCCCAACTAGCCCAGTGTCTTCCCCTCCTTCCAATATAACTACTCCAAAAAATAAATTGGGTCATCATACTTTGAATCTAGTTTAGAATACTAGATGGAGGGTTCATCATCGATAAATAATGAATAGGCGTACTCTGTAGGAAATGTTTAATAGGATAGTTCTCCCTCTATATGAAAGTAACTTACTCTTTCAAGTTTGCATTTTACTCCCACTCTATGAATCACTTGTTGAAAGTAAAAATTTTGTTTTCTCTTATAAAAATATAAGGCACCCTAAATAGGTGAAAGGAAAATCCTTCCTTAATATTCCAGTCCCTACTTTTGTTGGAATTGAATCTCCTCCTAAAATAATATGATGAAGATATATGACACTCTTCTCGTTATTGACTTTCTGCCCCGAGGCCCTTTCATACTTATGAAGGGTTTTTGTAACTAATTGCATAGTTTCCACTTTATCCTTACACAGAATAATCATATCATCTGTAAAGGCCAAATGATTCACCTTGGGAGTTCTTCTAGGCATATCAAAAGTTCTAAACTTCCTATCCTTGAGCAGGTCATTTAAGGCTCTACATAATACCTCTACTGTTAATATAAACAATGTGAATGACAAAGGATTGCCTTACTTTAAATCCCTAGAAGATTTTAAAAAACCTTTAGGTTGTCCATTCATCAACACTATATATCAATTGTTACTGATCAGTCTAAAAATATATCTATAATTCTTTCTCCAAACTCAAGTTCCTTTAAACATTGGTCAATATATCCATTCCATCCTATCATATGCCTTCATCATGTCTAGCTTGATCACCAGATTAGGAGGTCTACCCCTCTTTCTGATTTTGGAGATGATTTTTTGAACCAACAGAACATTCTTAACTATGCTTCTACCTTGTACAAATTCTACTTGCTATAGATATATAAGTGCTAGTAGTATCTCTGTAATTCTTTCACGAATTATCCTCGAGAAGATCTTATTCACAAAATTTCTTAAGGAAATAGATCTCATGTCTGAGAAGTTATTCACAATCTATTTTTTAGGTAGAAGACTCAAATTTGTATGTGTGATAAATCTAGGCAATTATTCTCCCCCAAAAATCCCTCATCATGTTGAAAATATACTCCCCAATAATCTCCCAGGTATGTTGATGAAATGGTCCTGTCATACCATTTAGTCCTCCTGAACTATCTTTTTTTAATTATGTCACAATCCAAAAATGGATGCGACTAAACAATAATGAAATAAAGAAGAAATCATCATAACATAACATCAAATATCCCAAACCTGGAGTCATGAGTATAAGAGCATCTATAGTAGTGCGGAAGATAAATATAATTGTCTCAAAAGAAAATACAAGGCTATCTCATAATATCTGATACATAGTCTGAGAGAAACAAATAAAAAGGGGATCCAAAGATCTACGATGACTCAAAGTCTGAGCCTCACCGCTGAGATCTGGATGGTATCAACAATACTCAGATGGAATAATTAATTACCTTATCCTGAACCCTGTGTATGATTTGTAGGAAGGAAACAAAGTAAGAGTGAGTTCACCAAAATGTATCCAGTAGGTTCAACTGACTGGGTAAAAAAAATCGAACAAGTATGCGATACAAATAATCCTAACACCTGCTTCACAAGAATAGTATGTAATATAACATAGATAAGAGCAAATAAATATAGAAAGCACAATCAATGATGCAATGCATATGAAATATATGGATGAAATGGCGGCACAAGCCATGTATGAGGTGGAATCACGATTATCACAGGGCCGATGCACACATCTACCGAACCAAAGCTACAAGATAGAACCCGGGGGAATCACAAGCCATATACACGTAATCACGACCATTGTAGGGCTGAGGTACACATCTATCTAGCTGAGCTATGAAATAAAACCCAAAGAGGCCGCAAACCATATATTGAAACACCTCAAAGCATTGCAGGCCTTAGGATGAAATACCTCGAGGCGTCGCAGGCCTCAAGAGGAAGTGTCTCAAGGCGTCGCAGGCCTCAAGTAGTACAAATATAATATAAAAGATGTGCATTCCAATGCCACAGTATAATTATGAAATGTGCTTGCCAATGCCACAATATAAGCATGAAGTTGTGTGCATACCTATGCAACAAGTAAGTATATAATATGCGCATATCCATGCAACAATTGAGTATATAATATGTGCATACAAAATATGTGCATACCAATGCAACTATGGAGTATATAATATGTGCATACCAATGCAACAATTCAAGCATAAATTGTGATAATATTATATATAATGATAATTGGATACAATAACCATAACCTCATAAATGCTAGGTCAAGTATGCTAACTAGTACCACAATACCTTTAACAAGTCTCGCATCATCACTCTATCATCTATAATCTAACTGTCAAAGAAGTCGAACTCCACAAGTCCCCAAGATAATCTCACAAGCCTCTAATATATCAAATAAAATATTATAAACTTTATCACTTAACCCCCCAAATAGTCTCTCCAGTCTCGTATTATCACAATACTAACCAAAATATCTCAGTTCCCAAGTTATACAAGTAAACCTCCTGATGCCTCAAAAGCCATTAAAATACTCTAAAAATATACCCATGATCCCCACAAGTATGTCCAAAACCATCGAATATTCACATAGTTGCCCAATTAATATCAAAAGCCTCATAAAATTACATAACTAGCCCAATATATCTTGTTTCAAAAGATTTCATCATTAGGATCACAATTTACTCAATTTTTGACATAATCGGAATCATAATTCCATTATAACTATATATATTAATCTAATTACTCAGAATCAAGGTCTTACAATTACCACATAAACATGTCCAATGACTCAAATCCAGTCCCAAAAAGGTTAGCCAAATCTACCTCAAATCAGAAACTACACTCGGATAAGTTTTCAATTAACTCAAGCCTCCAAATGATCCTCCAATCATTATCAAAATCAAATATTACACATCAAGAGGATCATTTCGATACCTATATTGGCATGATTTAGACTAAAGGGCAAAATAGTCAATTTTAAGGCAAAAATCTAAAGTTCTCAAATTTGAAAATTAACATTAAAATCAAGTTCTACATGAAAAATAGAGTTCAATGTGAAAATCTCACTAAATTCAAGCTTAAATAGAAGCAGAAATCAACATTTAAAGTTTGAAAATCATGGTCTAAAAATCCTGAATTTTGGACATTAAAAATCATGAAATTCAATACAAAATCAAGATAAAATTTGTGAAAAATACTTAGAATAGTGTTAGAAAAACTTACCCAACAAAAATCTTCAAAAACATTTCTTCAAAGTCTCCTAAAAAAGTTTGGAAGTTCGAAAATGGGTTAAAAATGGTGATTCTAAATTTTAATACTATTTAGTTAAAAATTGTTCTCCACGAGCGCGATTGGGGACTCACGATGTGGAGTAGTCCACTGAAATAACCTCCACAATCGTAGTGACAAACCCACGAATGCGGAGAGTAAAAGGTATGGGGATGAGGTTACACACGCGTGCTCCACGAACGCAGAGTATAGAACCACCATCAACTCCGCAAACACAAAGGCTTATACACGAACGCGGAGAAGTAAAACACCTACACCAGAAACTATGCACCAACAATGCTAAGTCCAAATTTCCTACTCAGAATGGACCCTCGAAAGTCATCCAAAATCAGAATTTCACAAACTTTATATGTATCCATACTAGAAATTGCGATCTGGACTTAACAGAGTCATCAAAAATCAAATTTAAGGCTCCCACAACACTTTTACCAATTCAAGTCAATAAAACTAGTTTAATGCATCAAAACACCAAATCTACCCTTGACAACGCCAAAAATTATTCTCAGACCATTTCTAGCGTTAGTTTCACAATTCAAAACTACTGAAACTGTCGAAATTCCGATCCAAGCTTTCAAACTTCGAATGTTGACCAAAGTTAAACTTTGGTTTTGGAAACAATTAAAATCACAACTTTGGGCCTAAAAATCTCATTTTAACTTTGAATTCAGTTATGTAACTTCTCGTAGTTTAGTTTCAACATTTCAGAGCTAATAAAATTGATGGCTCCCTGATCCGAAACCAGAACATTAGAATGGTACAAAAACTCACTTTTTCAATAATTTATGCTTTCAAAAGTGTCAAAATGCATATTTTCTATTTTAAAACTTAGGATTTCAGTTCCAACCATTCAAATAGTTCAAAATAGGCCCAAAGCAACTTATAGAAGGGTAAAATAGTAATATAAGGCCAAAAATGATCAATCAGATCATTACATCATTCACCATTAAAAATAATGTTCGTCCTCGAACATAAAGGAAAAAAGAGTACCTGAAGCCTTAAAAGGCTGGGATATCTGGTCCGCATGTCAGACTCCAACTCCCAAGTATCCCCATCAACAGAATGGTGTCGCCACTAAACCTTCACAAAAGGTATATCTTTCAATCTCCGGACCTGCTTGTCCAATATAGTTATAAGGTCCTCCTCAAAGGATAAATCTGAACCCAACTCAACAGAGTCATAAGAGATCACATGAGACTCATATAGAATGTACCGACGGAGCACAAAAACATAAAAAATAGGATGAACGGATGATAATCTCGGTGGTAATGCCAACTCCTAGGCAACCTCACCAACTCTCCTCAAAATCTCAAATGGGCTAATAAACCTGGGACTGAGCTTGCTCCTCTTCCTAAAACTCATCACACCCTTCATGGGTGAAATCTTTATCCAAACATTATCACCAAGAGACAATGCAAGAGGCCTAGTCCTATGATCAACATAACTATTCTAGCGACTTTGAGCTATCAATAGCCTACCCTGAATCAAACAAACTTGATCCATGACATCTCTAAGTAGGTCCACACTCAACACATCATCAGAACCTGAGTCAAACTATCCAATGGGTGATCTACACCTCTGGCCATACAAGGCCTCAAATGGCACTATCTAAATACTGGAATAGTAACTATTATTATAAGTGAAATTTGTCAAAGGTAGGTCCTGGTCACATTGGGCACCAAAATCAATCATACAAGCCTGTAACATGTCCTTCAACACCTGAATGGTGCGCTCGGACTGACCATCTGTCTAGGGGTGGAATGCTGAACTCAAATCCACTTTAGTGCCCAAATCACCCTGTAAAGCCCACAGAAAATGAGAGGTGGACATAAATATCCTGTCTGATACTATAGACACTAACACACCATGCAACCTGATAATATCGTAGATGTAAAACCTAGCCAACTACTTTACACTGTAGCTAGTCTTCACCGGTAAAAAGTGAGTTGTCTTGGTCAAATGATCAACCACTACCCAAAAAGAATCAAAATTGCCCAAAGCCATAGGTAAACCTGTAACAAAGTCCATAGTCACTCTTTCCCACTTTCACTCAAGAATGGGCATCTTTTGCATCGATCTATGAGGTTTTTGGTGATCATACTTGACTTGTTGGCAATTCAAACACTTTGCCACAAATTCAGCTTTTTCTTCTCAGCCCAAACCACCAATAATATTATTTTAGATCATGGTACATCTTAGATACACCCAAGTGGATGGAATATCTAGTACAATGGGCCTATTCTAGTATCAATACACCCAATTTCGCACCTTAGGCACACAAACTCTATCATTTATGCTCAAAACACCAACATAGTCAATAACGACCACCTTAGCTTCAACCCTCAACACTTTTTCATGAATCAAACACAACCTGGGATCCTCAAACTGATGAACACATATCTGATCAAGTAAGGAAGATCTAGCCTCATGATAGGCCAAGATACTCTAGGGAGGAGAAATATCCAAACGAACCATCTATTTATCAAGTGACTGAACCTCTAAAGCTATGGGCCTCTCCTCAACCCTCAAGAATGCGAAACTCCCCATACTAGTAGCCTTTAGTCTCAAAGCATCAGTCATAATATTGGACTTCCCAGGGTGATATAAAATAGAGATATCATAGTCATTAACATCTCCAACCATCTACACTGTCTCATATTCAGATTAGGCTGAGAAAAGATATATTTGAGACTTTGGTGATCGATGAAGATCTCATAATGCACCCTATAAGGATAATGTCACCACAACTTCAACACAAATTCAACCGCAACTAACTCTAAGTCATGGGTAAGGTAGTTTCTCTCATGCACCTTCAACTGTCTAGAAGTATAGGTTATCACCTTTTCTCTTTGCATCAATACACTATCCAAACCCACACTGAAAGTATCACAATATACCACAAATGGAACCCCCTCCTCGGGTAAAGCAAGAATCGATGCTGAAGTCAATAAGTCCTTGAGCTTTTTAAAACTCACCTCACACTCCTCAGTCCACTTAAAGGCCACATCTTTCTGAGTTAATCTAGTTAATGGGGCTGCTATAGAAGAGAATCCCTGAACAAAACATTGATAATACCCTGCTAAATCGATTAAACTCTGAATCTCAGTCACAGAAGTAGGCCAAACCCACTCACGCAAGGCTGCTACTTTGGCCGGATAAACCATAATACAATTTTTGACACAACATACTCGAGAAATGCAATAGACTCAAGCTAAAACCCATACTTTGAGAACTTAGCATATAACTTCTCTTCCCTCAATCTCTGAAGTATGGTCTTCAAGTGCTGAACATGATTGTCCTTGGTCTTGGAATAAACCAAGATATCATCTGTAAACACAATCAGAAAGATATTCAGATAGGGATTGAATACTCGATTTATCAAACCCATAAAAGTAGCTGGGGCATTGGTAAATCAAAATGACATGACCCCAAACTCCTTATACCCATAATGGGTCCTAAAAGCTATCTTCGGGATATCAGACTCCCAAACTCTCAACTAATAATAGTCGGACCTCAAATCAATCTTGGAGAATATTGAAACACTGTGCATCTGGTTAAAAAATCATCATTGAGAGGCAAAAGATGCTTATTATTGATGGTCACTTTATTCAACTGGTGGCAGTCAATACACATCTGCATAGTGCTATCTTTCTTCTTCATAAAAATTATCGGAGCATCCCAAGGAGATATACTGGGGAAATGAATCCCTTTTCAGCAAGTCCTCTATTTGATCTATCAACTCCTTCAACTCAGTTGGAGCGATCTGATATGGTGTAATAAAAATAGGCTTAGTGGCCAGCTCTACATCAATAGCGAAGTCTATATCGCGATTCGAAGGAACACTAGGAAAATTTGTCAGGGGTATATCCATAAACTCCCTAGAAACCCTAGTGATCTCTAAAGACGAGGACTCCAAAGAAATAACTCGAACATAGGCTAAATAAGACAAGTAACCCTTATCCATCAGTCGACACGTATGCATATAAGAAATGACTCCCTTAAGATAGGAGCTAGGTGCTCCAGTCCACACCAACTGAGGTACCTCTGGGAAACATAAAGTCACAGTCTTTGCATGACAATCAAGAATAGCATAATGAGGCGATAACCAGTTCGTACCTAATATCACATCAAAGTCTACCATATCTAGTAGTATCAAGTCAACAATAGTGTGTCTCCCCACAAAGGTCATAACACATCCCCAGTACACCCGATTCACCACTAAAGATTCACCTACTGGGGTGTAAACACAAATAGGCTCAACAAGCGCTCACACATAATATCAATATCTAAAGCAAAATAAGTCGACACATAAGAATAAATAGAGCTTGGATCAACTAAAATCAAATTGAACGGTGACACACTGGAACCATACCTATGATAACTGCATTAGAAGTCTCTACCTCTGCTCTATCTGGAATAACATAGCGAACATTATGGGCACCACTAGTCTGTGGGCCTCCACGGGCTTCAAATCTCACTATGCTATGACCTCTTTTGGTACCACCTCTCAAGCTCTGAGAGGTGTCTCTAACTACTGGGGCTGGGGCTGGACGGGCTGACCGAGACCCTGAAGTCTGAGTATAAGGTGCACGATATGGACAACGATGAGCCAAGTGCTCAATCTCCTCACAATGATAGCAAGATCTAGTCTCACACCCTTGAGATGACTGAGCGGGAAATGCATAACACAAATAATGTCTGGCAAAATACCCCATCTCACCACAAACATAACAAGATGTGTGCTCCTACCACTGAGATAGTTGTCCCTGAAACTCTCTGGTTTAGGACGAGGGTCAACTAAACTGGCCATATTGTCAGAATCTCTTTTCGACACCTTATCTATAATGTTCCATACTCTTCCACATGCGGTCATAGTCCAACACTCTCTGGGGGGGCCATATGCCAAGCCCACTAAAGCTGTAAAATGGACAGTGGTGTTGTAGAAACCGGAAAATCAATGATAGCTGGGGTTAGAGGAGCTCCCTCCAATCTAGCCAATAGTCTCAAAAGTAACTTTTGAACTGAGGGTGCAGGGGCTGGAGCTAAAGGTGGTGGAATAGGATCTGTAGGCCCCTCTAGCTCAAAAGCAGGCCCTGGAGAAGCTGATCTAGTTTTCCCTCTGGGTGGAGCTACCCTTCTAGTAGGTCCTCGGCCCCTAGCCCTCTCATGAACTCCGCCTTAACTTCGAGTGGGAGCCACATCGATTGACTTAGGCTTTTCCACTGATCATCAGGATTTCGTAATCAACATCTACATAGAAGGAGTAGATTATACACTTTCAAAGAATGTGGTATGAAGAAATGCACGAATTTAAAGTAAGACATGAAAGTTTTTTCCAATCAAGTGTTTCGTAGCCCCCCGAAGATAAGTGTGGATGTCTACACATCGATCCGTGAGACTGTACTAAACACCCTACCCTTAATTAACAAGCCCAACGAATCTAGAGCTATGATATAAAACTTGTCACAACCCAAAAATGGATTGCGACTAAAGAAGAATGAAATAAAACAAAAATTATCATATCATAACATCAAATATTCCAAAACTTGGAGTCATGAGTACAGAAGCATCTATAGTAGTACGAAAGATAAATACAACTATTTCAAAAGAAAATACAAGGCTATCTCTTAATATCTAATACATAGTCTGAGAGAAAAGAAATAAAAAGGGGATCCAAAAATCTATGACAACTCAAAATCTGAGCCTCACCATTGAGATTTGGATGGTATCAACAATACTCACATGAAATGATCAACTACCCTGTCCTGAGCCCAGTGTACGATCTACAGGGAGGAAACAAAGTAGGGGTTAGTACACTGAAATATACCTAGTAGGTTCAACCGATTGAGTAAGAGAAATTGAACAATTATACAATAAGAAGAATCTTAACACCTGCATCACAAGATTAGTACATAATATCACATAGATAAGAGAAGATAAATATAGCAAGCACAATCAATGATGCAATGCATTTGAAATGTATGGATGCAATGGCGACGCAGGCCATGTATGAAGTGGAACTATACCGTTGCAGGGCTGATGTACACATCTATCAAACCAAAACTACAAAATAGAACCTGGGGGCATCGCAGGCCATGTACATGTAATCACGACCGTTGCAAGGTCGGGGTACACATCTATTGAGTTGAGCTACGAGATAGAACACGAGGGCGTCACCGACTATATATTGAAACATCTCAAGGCATCGCAGGTCTTAGGATGAAATACCTCAAGACATCGCAGACCTCAAGATGAAGTGTCTCGAAGCATCGCAGGCCTCAAGTAGTACAAATATAATACAAAATATGTGCATGCCAATGCCACAGTATTTTATGAATTGTGTATGCCAATGCCACAATATAAGTATGAAGCTGTGTGCATACCCTTGCAACAACAGAGTATATAATAAGTGCATATCCATGCAAGAATGGAGTATATAATCTGTGCATATCAATGTAATAATTCAAGTGTAAAATATGTGCATACCAGTGCAACTATGAAGAATATAATATGTGCATACCAGTGCAACTATGAAGTATATAATATGTGCATACCAGTGCAACTATGAAGTATATAATATGTGCATACCAATACAACAATTCAAGTGTCCAAATGATCCTCTAATCGACCAATCACTATCAAAATCAAATACTAAGCATCAAGAGTAGTATTTTGATACCTATATTGGCATGATTTAAGCTAAGGGGCAAAATGATTAATTTTAGGGCTAAAATTTGATATCCCCAAATTTTAAAATTAACTTTAAAATCAAGTTATACACGAAAAATGGAGTTCATGGGTGAAACTTTCACTAAAATCAAGCTTAAATCGAAGGAGAAATCCACATTTAAAGTTTAAAAATTATGGTCTAAAAATCCCTAATTTTGGACATTGAAAATCACGAAATTCAATACAAAATCAAGATAAAATTCATGAAAAATACTTAGAATAGTGTTAAAACACTTACCCAATAAAAATCTTCAAAAATCTTTCTTTAAAATCGCTTACAAAAGCTTGGAAGTTCGAAAATGGGTTAAAAATGGTGATTTTTAATTTTAATATTGTTCAGCTAAAAATTATTCTCTGCAAACACGGCTGGCGACCCGCGATCACAGAGTAGTCCGCTGAAATAACCTTTGTGATCGCGGAGAGTAAAAAGGTTAAAAGAGGGGGATACACACGCGTGCTCCGTGAACATGGAGTCTATCCAGCAAATGTTGAGTGTAGAACCACCATCAACTCCGTGAACACGAAGGCTTATCTGGAACTCGGAGAAGTAAAGTCACCTGCACCAGAAATTGTGCACCAGCAATGCTAAGTCCAAAGTCCCTACTCGGAATGAACCCTCGAAACTCATCTAAAATTGGAATTTCATAAACTTTATATGTATCCATACAAGAAACAGTGATCTAAACTCAACATAAACATCTGAAATCAATTTTAATGCTCCCACAACATATTTATCAATTCAAGTCAATAAAACTAGCTTAATGCGTCAAAATACCATAACTACCCTCGACAACTCTAAAAATTATTTTGAGACCATTTCTAGGGTTACTTTCACAATTCGGAATACTAGAACTATCAAAATTCTAATATGATCTTTTGAACTTTGAATGTTGATCAAAGCCAAATTTTAGTTTGAAAAACAACAAAAATCACAACTTTGGGTCTAAAACCTCCTTTTAAACTCCAAATTTAGTTATGCAACTTCTCATAGTTCAATTTTAATATTCTAGAGCTAATGAAATTGATGAGTCCCTAATCCGACACCAGAAAATCAGAATGATACAAAAATTGACTTTTTCAATAACTTAAGCTTCCAAAAAGTTCCAAAAATACATATTTTCTATTTTAAAAACTTAGAATTTTAGTTCCAATCATTCATATAGTTCAAAATAGGCCCAAAGAAACTTACAGAAGGGTAAAACAACAATTTTCATAGATAAGACAAAAAATAACCAACCAGATCATTGCAAATTACATGATTACATTTCTAACTTCCTCCATTATTGGAATGGTTTGCAATTTATCATTTAATCCCTCTGTAATAACTACATATAATTTTTCTAGGATCTCAAAATCTTCATAATCGTCCTACTTCCAAAATTTCTTTTTATAAAACTCCACTACAACCTCTGAAACACTATCATTATTCTCGCCATTCTTCTTCTTCATTTTGAATTCTTGTTACTCTTAGCCTGCTCCTTCTCTTTTTAACTATCGTATGGAATTTTTTTGTATTTGTCTTCCCATTCTTGAACCACTCCATGCTCATTTTCTATTTTTAGATCTCTTCCTCTCTAGTCATGTATTTCTTCATATTTGCTTGAACTTTCTGCAATTGTTTCCCATTATCTCTTGTAGGATTTTCCTCAAATTGAGTCTCCTTCACTCTGATAAATCCTTTAATGTGCTAATTTTCTGAAAAATGTTCCTAATGGTTTCTCTGCTCCACATCCTAGTGCCTTATGACTTTCTTCAACTTATGATGAAATAAGCTGAAGGGGTTGCATGCAAAGTCTACTTTCCAATGTTGCTTCACTACCTTCATGAAATATTCTTCTTTTAGCCAAAAATTTAAAATTTTAAATGATTTTATCACATTCTCCTCAGTTAATTTAAAATTGATCAGCAAAGGTGCATGATCTGATTCACTTCTGATCAGGTACTCCACCTCAAGCATGGAAAAGATATCATGCAACTTCTCATCACACAAAACCCTATCAAATCTTTTAAAGATGTAATCCACATCTGTTCTTCCATTCCATCAAGTATACTTGGTTCCACTGAATCCCACGTCCTCTAGATTACACATATGGGTGCAATGATTAAAATCTCTCATCTTAGTCTCCATGACTGGCCTCCCCCAAGTGTTTCTTTTTCATTGCAAGAAAAAATGAAGTTTCCTCCCACTAGCTAAGGACAAGTTAAGTTCCTCGATATGTCGAGCATCGAGTCCCATAATACCATCTTATTTCCTTGAGTACATTTAGCATACACCATCAAAATCATCACTTCTACGCCTTCATTTGACTATGCACCTTAATGGAAAACATTTTTTCTTTATCCGTAGCAACAATAAATTTCATAATTTTATCTATAAAGACCCAAATTTTACTATTTTTATTTGTCACTGCATGCTTCATACCTTGTTTCCTTATGAACAGATCTAACTCTTGACTGTCTTCAAAAGGTTCCATAATCCCCACAAAGTAAAATTGGTATCTCTTGTGCATATTAACAAGCCCCGTAAATGATTTTTTGAGAGTTTGCCAATCTGATATTTCATATTAATGCTCTCATAGATACTTAGAATTCTTGACAATAGTTCTTTTTGATTGCCTTGATGATGCTTGAGCTGTGATCCAACCCCCTCCCCCTTGCTTCTTTGGTTAACTATAATTCTCTTTCAATTTCACTGTCTTTTTATGAGGCAGATCTCCTTCAATAGAGATTTTAACAATGTTATGCTCCAAATCATTTTCTTTCAAATTTTTCTCCATCTCAGTCTCTTCTTTATCTATTTTTTCATTGATTCATCCATGGATTGAACTGCCAATGGAAAAACTTCTTCATTACTTGACCTCAAATTCACGATAGCTATTTTCATGCGGTCTTCTTCTATGCCCGGTCTTCCTAGTGCTATCTTCCTTCCCCCGAAGCGATTCTTTATTTGACTGTCCTTCTTGTAATATTCCTTTATCATTTTATCTCCTTTCCTTTACTGATTTTTCTCCGTCTTGTACTTTATTTTTTTTCATGATTTTTATCAAATTTGCAGTTCACCTATTCGTTTTTACTATCCATCTCTTTTGTTGTTTCCTCTTGTTGGTCATTTTGCTCTTCTTCTCTTAAAGCTTCAAAGGGATTTTTGTTTTGAATATTGGTTTATCCCTCAATTCGCCCATATCTATCCCTTTTATATTAGTTAGTACTTTTAACCATCCATTCCTTCTTTCTTGGTTTTTATCCCGTATCTTCATCTTTGTTCTGCTCCTCCCCCTTCTTATGTCCCTTTTCCCTTCCTCTACACTTTTGATACCACCATTCCTTTCATGTATTTCTGGATAAATTGACTAGCAATTTTTTTATCATACCCTTGAAGGCAATATTTTAACATGTAGTCGTACTGCATCTTTATTCACTTGAATCGTGTCTCTCCCGTATCCTCCTCCTTTGTTGTGTTTCTCAAACAGCTGTCAAATCCACAACTATTTTCACCTTTGCACAATTCGATGTAATTTGGTCTTTTGTAGTCATATCAACCGTTAATGGCTTACCTATTGCTGTTGTTATAGAAAATATTGCATTTTTTGCAAAAACTTAGGAGGTAGATTTGGAAAGAATATCTAACCAACTCCTATAGTCATTTCTACGTCTGGTTCAAACCATGAATTCCACTTAAGAGTTCTCATCTCCTAAAAGGCTGTTGTAGAAAGAAGAGGTACATAATCTTTCAGACTTGTAAGTTTGATTAAAATATGCGTAGTATTCATGACTCAATTGTACATTCACTTCTTATCCCACACTGTCCTGATATCATTCTCCTTAATTCCTTGATATTGTGTTTTTCATATGAAATTTTTTCAATAATCTCATATGTAGATTCTCTTGAACAACCAATGACCTTACTTTCGATGATTTTCATGTAACGTTTGGTTCTCCATGAAGCATAATGATCGGTTTCGTAGGCACCACCTAATAGGTGAATTTGGTAAAACTGGCTTAAGAATATTAACAAATAACTAAGAATTTTGATCAATAGGTTTCATATTTAATTGTGGTATATCATGTAATGGTGGAAAATCCTCTAGTGGGAACATCCCACTGGCAGTAGCCACTGTCATTGCCACTTCCTCCTCGATGTTAGGTCTCAATATTCAAAATTTTACTAGAGAGTGTTTTAAAAACAATCGTTCATCAATATAATCAGTGGTCTCACTCTTACACCTCCAGAGCAAATAAGAATATTATCTCAGATAAAAGTACTCTTATCGAGAATAAGTTGCCACTTGCCAGCTTCTAACTACTTATTATTAATAATTATAATTACATATTAATTTATCATTTCTAAAATTTTGTTAGAATTTAATAAAAAAATTATTTTTAATTTTAGTATTGGGACAAGACAATTTTAAATTTTCTAAAAGAAAATATGTAGGAAGCAATACACGTGAGGGCATTTATTTGTCCTGGTCTTATTGGAGGTTGGTAAGAAGATGACATAAACAAAGGACAGTTTAGTCCACACACTAAAAAGTATTCATAGTTGCTATAGTAAAATTTCCTTAAGTCCAATTACATTACTTCATTTTAATTAAAATGGCTGAAATGCTCTTTAAAAGTCAAGCAAACATGTTTTGTTTGTGGTAATGAAGGCGCATTATAAAGATTAAGAAGCAGTTTGATTGTCTTGGCTACCAGTGTGTGCCATAGTAGGATTAGAGTGGACCACATTCTGGTATGAGGAAATCAAAATATTTATACTTGTTTTTCGTATACAACTAGTTCCTAGGATGTCTGCTTGTATTTGGCTTCTAACAAATATAAGGAAACTACAAAAATAGTAGTGCTGTCATAACTTGACTTCCTTGCTTCTTCCTTAGCTAACATGTCTACAACTTGGTTTTGTTCCCAAAACATATATTCCAGCATCGCTCCGCCCAGCCTGTTCATTAAGTACTTTCATTCACAAACAAGATTATCATATTTTAAGTAACCTTTTTTTAGTATATGTATGACTCCCTTTGCATCTGTGTTGATTTCCAGTGGGAATAGGTTGTGGCTATTTGGAGGTCCCTTAATAGTTCCCTTAGTTGCGCTTCGATTGGGGTTGCCTGTGGTATGGGTTGCGTGTAGCACAACTTCCATTTCCCTTCATGGTCTCGGAAACCCCCCTCTATGCCACCTGGGACGATATTTCCTGTAACAGCCCCATGTTCAATTTATAAGTCCTCCTATCTGGTGGTTCCCATTTGATATTGACTTGTAGGGATATTGTGACTCTCCTATTTTTGTGTGCAATAATATGGAAATACTCAATTGCTTGTCCTTAGACATATTCATAGTTCAAGATGGAAGTTTTATTGTTGAAAGAATTGTTGTTTCTGTTCAACCAAAGGTGCCAAAGGTTGTAGGGTAGGAAGCTATCCCATTTTAGCCATGAAGTGTGGTTAGCTTGTTTGAATTTTTGCTAGTGGGACTACCAGTTGCTATCACTTAGCATCCAAATTCTGGGATGGTAGAATTTGAGTTTTCCTTCTTACTTCTTCCCAGAATTTAGTTGCCACTCTGCATTAGAAGAGCATGCGGTTAATGTCTTTTTTTGGGTGATCACAGGATTTGCATTTAGGGTCGACATTGATCCCTATAGAGTGTAGGAGGTGATTAGTGGGGATTATTTCATAGATAAAAGTCCACAAGAAAATTTTAATCTTTTTTTAGGGATTTTTGCTTTCCAAATTCTATCAAAATATTTGTTGATATGGTTGTTGGATTCACGGTGTAACGACCCTAAAATTATCAAAAACTCCTTATGGTTAGTCTTGTATGATTATATACTAGTCATGGTTGAGTTGTGGTAGCCACGGGTTGATTTTAAGTGGCCAAACACAAAACGGGTCATTTGGTGGCCTAGAGAGACCATTTGGACAGTGAACTTTGAGGTAATATAACTTTTGATGCGGATTGAACCGTATAGGCTACTACATATCAAATTGAATCTCTTTGAGTTATCTTCATAACTTAACTGAATTCACTCGATTCGGAGTTCGTATGAGGAAGTTATGGCTAAAATAGTGGCACTGCATGAAAATCGGAAGACATTAGAAATAGGCCCTGAAAATGTCCCAAGGCAAGGACCACGGACCGTGTGAGAGTCCACGGTCCATGTGGTAGTACGTTCCATGGTACAGGGAGTTGGGGGTGGCCAGGACCCACCCCATAAACCAAGGCATGGCTCACAGACCACTCCACGACCCGTAAGACCTCAAACGGTCCGTGTGGGTGGTCGTTGAGTGGGGCAGAGGGCCGACCAACTTGTGGGGTTGATTCTTGGGCCAAGTGTCACTCCACGGACCAGTACACGGCCTGTGTGAAGCCACATGGCCCGTGAATCCCCTCGTCAAGTGGTCTGGAAAGTCCTCCGAGAGTTCGCGTTAAAACGTTTCCTAAGGCATGTTGGACGGTTGGGTACACAGACAGTGAGTTGTTGGATGGACACTGTAGCTCAACTATTTGGCACTATTTTAAATTTAAGTGTCCGTTTCATTAATGGTATTTTCGTGATTTAATTAACCCCTAGGCCCCTTTTAGGCTTCCTAAAGTCCCCTAAACCCCCTTAACCTAACCCAAACCCTTATTCATCCATTATAAGCCTCCTCTCTACATTATGAAGAATCCTAAATTTCTCATGACCTTCATTGTTGAAGCTTGAATAAATTTGGGGGAAACAACCTTTGACTACTTGATTTCTCAATTCCTTTGGTGATTGCAAGGTATGTGGGATTTGATTCAAGAATTTTCTTCTATCCTTGAAGACCCAAGAACCCTAACATTAAAATTATGATTTTAAGCTTCTTCAAGTTATGGGTTCTTCAATTATTGATGTAGTTTAGTGTGAGGAATTATGTGCTGTAGTTTTTAGGTGAATTAGACATGTTTTTAACTTGAATTTTATGAATGTTCATGGGAACTCTTGAAGAATCAAATTGCATGTCCCTTTATGATTAAATTATGCATGGGTAAATTACATTAAACTTTATTTATGAATTTTGACATGATTTATGATGAATTACCTTTCAAATTGTGAAATTAAGTTTGAATTCTATTACCCATGTTCTTGTTCCTCATTCATGGCATATGCATGGATTATTGATATGTTGAAACTCTTGATGAAACTCATGTTTTGAATGTTATGTTAAGACTTGGGATCACATAGTCTCTTGCCATGGCTCTTGAGCATATTGGGTGGTTGCACCAACGATGACATATTTTGAATGCTTGATATGATAAGCTATGTAGATGAGCTACTTTTATTGCGTTGACATGGAATGATCATGAAATGTTTTGGAAACGCTTGATAGCCTTTGGCCTAAGCATGATCATGATTCTTGTACAATGGTTTCGGTTTGACTAATGATGCATGATTTGAAAAGAATGTAAGTCTCCCCATTTAATGTTACATATATATATACGTATTCCCGTAGGATGAGACTTAGTACCAAGGGATTGGAGGTGGGTGGATTATCTCCACAGGGTCCATACTCCTTTCTGTCAAACCATGTGCCACCATGTGTTATTTTCTTAGATAGGGATTTACATGTCATGTTTCCCCTTGTTTTATGGGTGAATAGGGTACTACCTGGCAAGTAGTTCGGATCCGGGTAGTGGATCACTGAAGTCTTCCATGTTGTCGGCTGAGGTTACATCTCTGCTATATATTGATCATAGGATTGCACTTCATGCATCATGGCATAGGATCTTGTTATATTACTCTTTGGCTACGTGCATTCCTTTCGTATCACTTGTCCCCTTGTCATGTTGCTTGGTCATACT
>JBCEWC010006976.1:0-22141 GCA_038996855.1 Solanum aculeatissimum | reverse complement strand
TAAAAAATCAACATATATGTGACGACTAATGACAACACAGGATATAAGAACACAACTAATCCTACTACCCTACTATACCCCAAGGCCAAACATCAACCTAACCCTACTAACCTATTAGCCTGTTACCTAATTCGCGACCTCCACTCCTTTCTATCTAAGGTCATGTCATCGGTGAAATCTAGTTTCTCCATATCTTGTTTGATCACCTCCCCCCAGTACTTCTTTGGTCTACCTCTTCTCCTCCGTGTAACTCCTAAATCCAACCTCTCGCACCTCCTAACAGGCGCATCGGTGCTTCTTCTCTGCACATGTCCAAATCATCGCAATCTCGCTTCCCTCATCTTATCAGCCACAGGGGCCACCTCTAGCTTCTCCCGAATGATCTCATTCCTAATCTTATCACTCCTGGTATGACCACACATCCATCTTAACATCCTCATCTCTGCGACCTGCATCTTCTAAACATGTGAGTTTTTGATTGGCCAACACTCTACCCCATACAGCAACGACGGTCTAACCACCATTTTGTAAAACTTACCTTTGGATTTAGGTGGTATCTTTTTATCACACAATACTCCAGAGGCAAGCCTCCATTTTGTCCATGCTGCCCCAATACGATGTGTGACATCATTGTCGATATCACTTCTACTCTGGATGATGGACCCAAAATATTTCAAGTTTTCTCTCTTGGGGATTGGCTGAGTGGCAAGCCTCACATCAATGTCTGTTTCATCCCTCGCAACACTGAATTTGCTCTCCAAGTATTCTGTTTTGGTCCTGCTCAGTTTGAACCCCTTGGATTCCAAAGCGTGTCTCCAAGCCTCCAATCTATCATTAACTTTAGTCCGAGTCGCATCAATCAGTACTATGTCATCTGCAAAGAGCATACACCATGGAACCTCCTCCTGAATGGATCGCGTCAACTCATCCATCACCAAGGCAAACAGAAAAGGCCTCAACACAGATCCTTGATGAAGTCCCATCTCAACAGGGAAATACTCTGAGCCTCCTCCCACCGTTCTTACTCGAGTTTTGGCTACGTCGTACATGTCCTTTATTGCCCTAATATATACCATTGGGACCTCTTTCACCTCTAGAAACCTCCATAGGACATCCCTCGGAACTTTGTCATAGGCCTTCTCGAGATCAATGAACACCATATGAAGATCCTTCTTTCTTTCCCTATATTTCTCCACTAATCTCCAAACAAGATGAATTTCCTCAGTGGTCGATCGCCTCGACATGAATCCAAACCGACTCTCTAAAATAGACACTTCTTTTCTCACCCTCATCTCCACCACTCTCTCCCAGACCTTCATGGTGTGACTTAACAACTTGATACCCCTGTAGTTGTTACAGTTTTGAATATCATCCTTGTTCTTGTACAATAGAACCATTGTACTCCTCCATTCATCAGGCATCTTGGCAGTCTTCGTAATAGCATTGAACAGTCTAGTCAACCACTCTATGCCATTCTTGACCATGTTCTTCCAAAAATCTACTGAAATCTCATCGGGTTCGATCGCCCTCCCTCTCTTCATCTTACTAATAGCACGTCTAACCTTCTCAACTCTAAACCGTCTGCAATAACCAAAATCTCGATGACTCTTGGAGTGTGCCAACTTACCCAACTCAATATTTCTATCTCCTTTTTCGTTTAAGAGTGTGCCAAAACATTGATCATGACGTCAATATGGACATTTTGATACCAAAATCGCAACTTGATACCCCTGTAGTTGTTACAGTTTTGAATATCACCCTTGTTCTTGTACAATGCAACCATTGTACTCCTCCATTCATCAAGCATCTTGACAGTCTTCATAATAGCATTGAACAATCTAATCAACCACTCTATGCCATCCTTGACCATGTTCTTCCAAAAATCTACTGGAAACTCATCGGGTCCGATCGCACTCCCTCTCTTCATCTTACTAATAGTATGTCTAACCTCCTCAACTCTAAACCGCCTGCAATAACCAAAATCTCGATGACTCTCGGAGTGTGCCAACTTACCCAACTTAATATTTCTTTCTCCTTTTTCGTTTAAGAGTGCCAAAACATTGATCATGACGTCAATATGGACATTTTGATACCAAAATTGCAACATTTGTAGACAGACCCAAAATTGAGTCTAAAACAGGGTTGTGGGACCCGTGTGACGAATCTCGAATTTGACTCCGTCAAAGAGTTCCAAATAGCTCAATGAACTTGTGCCCCGAAAATGGGCTCATTCTGAGCTTGGAAACCAGTTAAAACAGCCCAGCTTGGGCAGCCCCTTTGGGACAGTAATTTCCTCAAACGAGTAGTCCCTGACGATCCCTGAACACTCCAACATGTAGCCACGCTAATCAGGACAAAATGCAACTTGAATCACCCAAAATGGAGCTGCCTAGCTTGAGAAATTGCAAACTGAAACTTGGACGAATAGCTGAGTTTAGAGCTGATCTTAATTAAAAAGACGAGTCGACACACCTTTGCGAATGCGGGGTCCAGTCCATGAATGTGAAGAGTTGTTCCTCAATGCTCTGCAAACGCGACGCCTAGTTCGCGATGTGGAGGGTCACTCCAGTGACCTTCGCGAATGCGGCGCATGGCCCGCGAACGCGATGACCAAATATTCTGGCCTTTGCAGTTGCGTCCTGAAGTGCGTGACTGCGAAGAGGAAAAGAGCTTGCACCAGGTAATTCCTCAAGACACCAAAACTTTGATGGGGTTCTCCGGATCCATTCGAAACCCCATGCAGCCAAACGAATTATGCTCCTCCACTAACTTTGACATTTCAAACTCAACGGAGATGTCAAAACTTTCAATAAGAGGTCATTTCAATGAAAAGTGGGTCCCACATCCAACCTCGCTTTAAGCAAAAATCCACAAGGTGACTCGGAATGAGCGAAAGCCTCAAGATTTAAATGAGAGGGCCTTCTAGACCATCAAAATTGCAGTTCGAGGCCGTTTATTTAATGTTTTGACTGAAGTCAGTCATTTCAACTTTAAAAGCTCCAAAACACGAAAACTTGTACAAAATTCAAGCGAATGACCAAGTGACCAAACAGTCAGTCCTTGCAAGTCATAAATGACTTAGGATCGCTATAGGATAGCTCTAAACGAGGAAATTATCGAGAAACAGGAGAAATGACTAGAAGGGTCATTACAACATCCACTATTAAAAGGACTTTCATCGTTGAAAGTCAATGGACTGAAAAAGTCAGGAGGCATGTACTGGGCTTGCATGCCTCGCTAAGTTGACAGACACACTCAGATTGGACAACGCCAACTCAGAACTCATGCTAAAGAGAAAACTCTCAGTTTCACCTTGAAATTCCAAAATTCCTCCAATTCCTCTGACTCCAGTTCTGCTCTAACTGAATCGAACCTGACCGGAAGTACCTGATTCACTTGAGACCAATACCTCACAGAAACCACTGAATTGAGCAGAGCAGAAGCTACCCAACTCACAAATTGAAATACCTGCCTTATGCTCCAAGTCCAACATCTTCTAGTCATCATGAGTGTCGTATTGGTTCTCAGCCATACTGAACATCTCCAGCACCATCTAAATCCTTCAACCCATGTAAATACAAACCTCGAAAGGAGGACAAGCTTAACCTGAACATTGCAAAAGGACAATAGCCAATAAACAACTCAACCTAGGGCAAAGCCCAAAATTCCAAATGCAACTCCTAACATCAATTATCTAAGCTGAAATACATCATCTTAAAATTGGACACTCTACTCCAAAGGATTGCCATACCTCGGCGGAAAAGCTACACTGAGCCCAATTCTATTGAATTTCTTCTACTAAGGGGGCTTTTAGAACACTGACAGCACTTTCCCGTAAACCACTCTGCAAGCGCAAATCTGAGCCAACCACCCTATTTCAAGGGAAACTGAACCGATAAGTAGCATATAAGCACAGTCGACTACTCAATAAGGGCCCAAAGACACCAACTCCCATCAACAAACAGTGCAACCACAACGACAAAACCAAAAGCAAACCTCGCTTCCTGAACAAGTACAAAATCACAATTTGCACGAATCACGGTGACCCCATCCTATAGATGAATCTTCTGCGCAATTTCCATTTTCCAATGGAGGCTAAAGTTGATAAGCTGTTAATGAATGCCACTAGATATAAACCCAACCATTGACAAAACCGTTGTCGAACATAGAAAAACCAAGAATAACAATGACCAAGGGTAGTCCTGATTCGCAATGTAGAACAAACTCGTGACTAAGATTGCCAATTACGATAGCTAACCACCAAGAAGTTCATGAAGGATGAATATACCCCAAAGTTGGTCAGACAATCAATCATCAACATGATAGAGCCCAAGTTCCAAAATTACTCCATTTAGTTGACCACTAATAGAACCCAAGCATATTAATCTATCCTTCTCCAAAACCCTATGGGAACCTTCCTTAAAACACATCAGGGCAAGTTATTGCCATACTTATGACATTTAGAAACTACTCCTTTTCCAACCTTCCCAACTCAAATACAATCATTCGGCACTATATCACGAAAAGAGTGGAACCACCAACTTATTCATCAAAATCAAACACCAAGTCCGCCATAAAGGAACAAACTAGGTAGACCCTAGGAGCAAAACCTCAACTTCCCAACCTATGAAGTGAGAATTAGATTAAGGGAAGGGAAGGAATTGACAAACTTGGACTACCACAACACCATAGAAATCTACAGTCCTTCACATAACTTTAACAACCACCAACCTCTCAACTACTAACCCAAAAGGACGGAAAGCAATGAAGGCAACCTGCTAAGCCGACTAGATCGAAAAAACGTATCAAATACAAATCAAGAAAAGCTAGTGTAGCCACCTAATAGCAAGGATCGACATCTCAACAAAAGCACACAACCAGGGTGGCAAAAAGGAAAATCAAGTAGCCTGCCTATAAGATCATAACCATGCCACCAAGTACTGTATGGGGAGTTACTCAACCACTACTCCCAATCATAGAAACACAATCTAGTTGATTCACTACCAAAAGAAATAAATTACAGGTGACAAAGCACATACACATAACCTCAAGTAAGGCTACCACAACAATCCAAAGATGGACAACAAGCTAAGTAGGCATGCATAGGTATGAAAACCCCAAATCCACACAACATAAGTAATAAGGGCAAAACAAGGAATTTGCTTATATACAAGTGATACTTAGAGTCTCAGCCCTCAGCCTGCCTGTGGAAGCATAGAATGGATCATGCTCGACCTCGACTTGAACACCTGAACTACCGCTTTGCAACATTCTGGGCACCAACTCTATCTGGAAGTGTTGTAAATCTGCAAGACTAACCTGCCTGAGCAAATCACACAGTAGTCCCACGTTGGGGACACTCTCTAGATTGGGGGCCAAGTTCCCCACAAATACGACATGGTTCGACAATCGTAGCCAGGGAGGGACAAAACAGTCATAGAAAGCACTAGAAAACATCTTCCCAGACATTAGGGGAGATCCCACTGGCAAAGATACTAAATAAGTCCACTCTCTCATTGGCCCACAAATCTGAAGAGTGATATGTTGAACCTCGTGTGACTCAACTAAACCAACGACATCCAACAACTCCCTACAAGTAGTCAAAAACTCATAAACATCCTCTGTCTTACCACCTTGAAATTGAAGTGGGTTCATCTTTCTAAATCTCTCAAAACGGAACCTCTCAACAATGTTCCCTAAAGCAAAGGTGCAGCCGCGTACTCTGTAGGGACCTAGTCATCTCTAGTGTCAATCTTAGGCTCAGAGGGGATACCCGTATCAAGCACAACGTCAACCTCTAACTCGTCCCTACCTCTATCCTAGGCTAAGGCCTCAACAACTGCCTCGGGGACTGCCCCCCACCCACCCCACCCCAACCACTAGTTGAAGCTCGAGTCCAGGCCATGTGCCAAAAAGAACATGCAACCACTCACACAAGAATCACCGATGACAAGAATTGAAAGAACAAAGGGAGTCTTTCCTAACCTTCTTCATAGCCTCTCGAGGATAAACAACGAACGTCTTCGCGCCGATCCTTGAGGCTCTATTAGACTAGGCTTGTATACATGTGAGACCTATGATCCTGGGGCTCTGATACCATTTTGTCACGATCCAGACTCAGATGTGATGATACTTACCTTAACCCAACAAGACAAGTTAGCCTAAGTCGGTAGCTTAAAATAGAATAGGCGAAAAGTAAAGAGAAATATAACAATTTTCAAATAGCTAAAGTAAGGTATTGAATCACAATTCCACCTTCCCCCTTATGTCACGTGTACAAGCCTCTAATAGATACAAGGAAATGAAAGTAAATACAAGTTTCAAATGTCTTTGGTTCTTAGATAGAACAAAAGCAACATAATAAAGAAATCTTGAGGGTCTGTCGAATGGACAAGCCACTACCTCTCAAGTAAATCTTGAAATTTGGACAATGTATGGAAGAAGGATAATCACGAGAATTCGGGCTCACCATTTACACTAGTGTAGAAGCAAGGCATGAGTACCTAATACGACAATACTCCACAATTAAACTTCTAAACATGAAGTAAAACAGTGAAGAAGGCAAGTACTACTATCACATCTTATCAATCCTTTAAAACTACAATGTGCAAGTAAATTAGCCCAAACCAAACAATCCATAATTCAAGTAGCACATAGTTCAACTAACCACTGGCACAATTAATTCCTATAGGCTAAAGTCATCAATTAAATAGAATCACAAAAGTAGATATTCACAACCATAATGAACAAATGGAATGCAGAATGATGCAAATGCAATGCTAAATAACGTGATGCATGTCTATCCTACGATACACATCTGCTGAAGCTCATGATGGAATCCATGGGGGACACACATGGTGCATGGTCAACGTATCCGTCGAAACCATTTTTCTTTTGACATAATCATATCTAATCAGAATCACTTCCCTTGAACTATATCGTATCTTGTCGAAATTATTTTCCTATGGCGTAATCATATCTTGTCGGAACCATTTTCCTTTGGCATCAAGTAATTGTGGGCCTCAATCAATTTTCAAAGCCAACAAAAATAAACATATACATATAATGCATGAGTATGTGATGAAGTCCACAATAATAAGCTACTCAAGTCAACAATCATGATAGTCCTCTCATACTAGGATCAACTTCATCAATCAAGTCTTTCAATTCAAGTATCACATAGATATGTATAATCTTATTGCCATTTTATTACTCTATCTTATCTTATTAGTCATTTCAATGAAGGATTCACCCCATAACCATTACCTTGTTATTCTCCAATACATATAGAAGGATATGCAAGGTTCAACATCCTCAACTAAGGTTTTAGAAATTCACTTGCCCCAAAGCAATCAATCAATCTCCACAAAACTTGAGCTTTCCCTTTTCATAGGGCCTCTAATGCGACAAAGTCTGTTCAAATATGGATTCACAAAAAGAATACAAGAACAATGATACCTAATTCATGAAATTCGAAGACTGAAGCTGTGGAAAGTAATTACCACTTTAGGTTTTTTGGTGTAAAGAAATCAATAAAGAAGAAGAAATTCAGCTAGTGGATTTCACCGGAGCTTTGTAAGTTTTCCTTTGTACTTTGTTCTCTTTTTTTCATCATTAAGGGCTAGTAAAAAACTCACATATCTAGAAGGTGCAGGTTGCAAAGATGGGAATGTTGAGATGGATGTGTGGATATACCAGGGTGATAAGATTAGGAATGATACCATTTAGGAGAAGTTGGGGGTTGCCTCTGTGGCAGACAAGATGAGGAAAGCGAGACTGAGATGGTTTGGACATGTGCAAAGAAGAAGTGTCGATGCTCTTGTTAGGAGGTGCGAGAGGTTGGATTTAGGGGTTACGCGGAGGGGTAGAGGTAGGCCGAAAAAGTATTGGGGGGAGGTGATTAGACAGGATATGGCACAACTTCATCTCACCGAGAACATGACCTTAGATAGAAATGAGTGGAGGTCGCATATTAGGGTAGAAGGATAATAGGCTAGTAGGGGTAGACTGATGTCTAGTCGCGTGATATAGTAGGCTAGTAGGATTAGTAGTGTCTTTATATCCTGTGGAGTGAATAGCCTTGCAGTCCTTACAGAGGCTTTTATCACCATTCGAAGAAGTAATTAATCTATCTGAATCTTAGCTACAGCGCTATGAAAGGTAACCAAGTGATTTTTCCTTTTCAAAAAACAAAGTTAGCAATTACCAACTCAAAGGCTTCAATAAAATTCAAGAGTGACACCCCATTTCTGCTCCCCTCCCCCAAACCAAAGCCTCCATGAACATCATCAAAACCACTAAAAGTTTATCAGTTTCTATAGTAATAATATTAAAAAATGTAATATTATTTGTTTTTCCCTCCAATATTGTTTCTTAATAAAGTACATCAACTTGAGTAGTCTCTATATTTTTTGGGATTCTTTTACCATGTTTTTGACCAATATTTCATAACAATTACCTGTTCTTATCTCCTACGAAAAATTTACTAGAGAGAGGTAACTTTTTTGTATATTCTGATTAATAAGGTAAAAAAAATTGATTGAAAGATTACGGTCTAGGAAGTAACGCAAAGGCTTTTCAAAAAAAATATCCCTCTTATGTTTCATATCTATTTTTAATACGAATTTATTATGATTATTCTTATAAGTTTTTGGCGATTTATTTGACTTGGTGAGAAAAATAGAAAAAAGAAGAATGAATGTTTTCACAACAAAACAAATGTTGTGGTATTTTAAGATTGCAATTTCTAAAACTTGTATCACGATTCAAATGTTATAACACAATGTTATGACATGTTTATGATCATAAATTCTAAAAAATTTCACCATCATTTTAATGTTATAACATAGTTAAAAATTACAAGTTTCAATTAAACTATCATATAAATTAAAACAAATAAAGTAATGAATACCAAACTATTAAAAAAATTATAATCATATATTGGGTTCATCACCCACCTTGTTTACTAGAATAATTAATACTCTTTTTGTCCCATTTTATGTGGCACCCTTTCCTTTACAGTGCGTCCCAATAAAAATGGTCACCTTACTATAAATAGCAATAATTTAACACTCCTCTTTTACCCTTAATGAAATGATTTACAACTACACAAATATTTAAGGATTGTTTTGGACCACGAGTTTCAAAAGTTCTTTTTTTTAAACATCATATCAAGTCAAATGGTGCCACATAAAATGGGACAGAGGGACTAGTTTAGTTGCAGGAGTATTTATTTAAATTTAAATTTTGTTAGATTAGTCTAGTTGATATAATTTAGGTTTTTGAATTTTGATCTGCAGTTCTGTTTCAAGTTGACTATATATAAGTCCTCTATGCTTAACAAAATTATTGATAAACATGTTCAATTTTTCTTCCAACCTTTTGTTGCTGTACCATCCTTTCAGAAACCAACCAATACAGTGAGAATATATACTATTCATGTGTTTCAGAGTTTCTCCACGTCTTGTTTGTTAGGTACTGGAGGCATTATTGGCTCCAGGGTCTGAATTGTGGATGTTTAATGAGGTGCCCGAAAAAGATAGAGAAAAGAAGTTGACTGATGGTGGTCTTGATATATCAGGACTGGAGAACATAAAACTTGTCCATCATGTGGGAAATGCAGTGATTAGACGTCATTTAGAGGGTCTTCCTCTGGAGACATTTGATTCGGTAAGTTCAAGTTGTCCTCATACTTTGAGATCTTTAATACTCTCCTAAAACAAAAACTGAAAATAAATGGAGGTCATTTCTCAATAAGGTTGGAAAAAAAACATGGTCATGTTTGTTTTCGTGAAGATGCTTGCTTATTTTAAAGTTCTGGATTTGTTGTAGCATAGCTCTATGTAGCTGGTGATTCCTTATGGTAAATTTTTCACACATCTGAATTCAGGCGAAATGCTTGGCTGTGATTGCTACTAAGGATCTGAATGCAGTGGGCTAGTTGCTCTTGATTTTCTTTAGTGTAGGAAAAGCAAATAAGAGAATCATTATGATTTACAACTGTATACCAGCGGATAGTATTTTGGCTTGACAATTCATATTTTATTACTGAAAACAGAAAAAAAATTCCCATGGTTGTTGTTACACCGTTTACTAACTCTAAGAGAGTAGATTCTGATTCTTGCAGATGAGTCCGTCGAAGATTCCATTGTTCACTCTGATTCACGGTCTCTTGCGACACTTCTTCTCATCCGAGATATCCAGGTCATTGTTGCTAACCTCCGATTGAAGCTTATTAGCTAATCTTTTCACTGGAATACTTGTTTCTGAGAAGTATTTCTTGTTTGAAGAAGTCTGCAACTCTTTTCGTTTTTGCCTCAATTTCTTTTCACTTCATTTTGCCTTTTCCTCCCCTCCAGTGCTACTGATCTCATTTCCTCTTCCTCTGGCCTGCCCTTTTTTATTTCCCATGTCTCAACTGTAAAATGGATGTCATTAATTCTCTGGTAGTGATTGAAATTGCTGAACTGTTATTTAATGCAGTCGAAGCGTCTTCCTAACAAAGATTCTAGGTCGGTTCCTCTACGGCATTTGGTGTTTTCTCAGAGCTCCTGGATTCGTGAAATGCAGCAGGCTTCAGACAGATCAATAATAATAAGTGAGATATTGGACTCTAGGACAAGAAATCTTGTGTCAGTCTCTAGAATAAGTGATTATGTTCTGTCAAATGAACTGGTGAGCATGGCACTTGCAATGGTAGCAGAAGACAAACAGATTAATCGTGTCCTAGAAGAATTGTTTGCGGAAGAGGTATTGGTTTTTCCTTATATACTGAGTGCATGCTTTAATACAGTTATTACTCATGCATTAACCTTTTTTCAAGTGAGTGATAAAGCTGAATTGAATCACAAACATATCCTGTTGATGCTACAACTGTCAAGTTCTTTGTTTACTGAGTTTACATTTAGTTCAGTTTGATCTTTAGACAGACTCTTGGATGAGTTTAATCGTATGAACTACAGGGAAATGAATTATGCATCAAGCCAGCAGAGTTCTATCTGTATGACCAGGAAGAAGTGTGCTTCTACGATATCATGAAAAGGGGTCGTCAAAGACAGGAGATAGTGATTGGATACCGCATTGCAGCTGCAGAACGTGCTGTCATTAACCCAGCAGGCAAGTCGAAGCAAAGAAAGTGGTCCCTTAATGATGTTTTTGTGGTTATTTCCTCGGGTGACTGAAAATCTTCACAAATTCTCATATTTCTCTCCAGACAAGCAGCACTCGCTAGCTCTAAATTCAACCAGCAGATTAGGTATAAAATAATAGGGAAGAGAGCTGTTCAGCATAGTGGGAAAGGAGGGGAGAGCTCCTAAAAATGTTTTCTTTTTTATCATTTCCATGTTGCAATACAAATCGAAAATGAAGAATGAAAATTTTCCATCAATGGGGAATTTGTTTTGTTTCTTTGGCATCGTCTCTTCGAGCAGTTGAGTTTTCAAATAATGCATTAATTTATAAACTTTTTATAAATCAGATAATGTTTTAATTTATAACATGAAGTTTAAAACGGACAAAAATTCAGGTTCCGTAAGATAATGAATGTAAATCTTATTTAGCAAACAAAGTAGAGATGATGACGTTACAGTGCTATTTATAAAGTTACATTACATAATTTACCAAGATTTTTAATGCTTGCTTAAATGGCTCAATTTTATGTGCTCCTCAATAATGAAATTTCACTATTGCTAACAATAGATTCTTGTTAATTTTCTTTCATAAATTCACATTGAGGATACGCTGTTTTTGCTATCTTCTATTATGAAAAAAAAGTTGCGTTACTTCTGGTGGGACTAATTACTATTTCAAAAGTCATCTTTGTACTTTACATTCCATCTCTATCTCAATCGACTTGTCAAAAAAAAATTATTATTTTTTAAATTATTTCATAATAAAACTTCATTATTGGTAATAACATACTCTTATTAATTTTTTTAACAAACCCAACAAAGGGTTAGTGTTCAACCATTGTTAAAGTTGAAGCTTCAATTTGAAAATTGAATTTTCATAAATAAGCTCTATTTTGAGTGGGTATTATTGCAAAAGATTGGTCACGTATTGCGGAACCTTTTTGGGCGACATGTTATAATTTTTGAGGTGTTTTAAGATGAATTTGGTGCTTAGATTCAAGGAAAAAGGCGAAGTCGAATTTCTGTATAATAGTGTATAAGATTATATATTACTAGTAAAATAGCCGCACCTCGCGCGGTTATTAATTCAATATTAGTATTTAAGTGGTATTTTTGTAATTTAATATATAAAATATTTTATATATTTTTTCAAGATAGAATATATTAAGTGTTTCCCCTATTTTTGAGATTTAAACAACTCTTTCTTTGACCACAATTTTTCTGAATATTTGAAATGTCAATTGTTGCAACTTAGCATAGTTTTCAAATACCTAAATTTTATTTCAAAAAAATAAAAAATTTCATTTATGAATTCATGGTCGATAATAAATTATTTGACTTGCGAAATTCGAATTAGGACACATAAATCAAGATTAAAGAAGTACTACTATTTGAGAGAAGTGTATGACGATATTATATATACATGAAAAAGAATCAATGAGAAGCGTGCACAAGATAATAGTTTTGATATATGAATATTATTTCTAGGATTAGGCAGATAAAAAAAATATTTAAGAAATGGAGTAAAATCCAAATCATACTAAACATATAGGATATAATATTCTAAAAAACAAAAATATAGGTACGATAGACCTAAAATGTCAAGTAAACTTGATTTCTCTTTTCTTAATGGATCTACATGGATATGGGGCTATAGCTTCCTAAAATTCAAGCTCAACGATTATATCTTTTAGTATGATAATTCAACAAATTAAATAATATGAAGTTGACATAAAGTGTATGAGCAATTATATTTAAGAAGTTAAAAATATGACTTATGAATATTACAAACTGAGTTACAAACTGGGGAGAGTAAATTTCATGTTGAAGTCCAATCTTGAATTGAGATTTGGTAACTATTACATGAAAGTACACATACAAAATTTAGCCCCCATCATTGCAAACACAATTACAAATTATGATTAATGTTGGAGTTTGATAAATTTCAAAAAAGAAATTGAAAATACTTTTACCAACTACATAGTTAAATAGTCTCACAAAGTGATTGAGGAGGTCTAAAGAGAGTTGAGTATACAAAGATCTTATCCTACTTGAGAGATAGAGGTTATTTCTTGTAGACCTCAGCTGGTCAAAAAATAATATTTTTAAAAATTTCCTTGTCTAGTAAGAATAGATTTATAAATACTTTTTCGAAGCTCACACGCTATGATTGGAGAGCAAATTCTAAACAAATGTCACCTAAGTGGCATAGTTCAATTTGCGGTTGGAGGAAGAAGAGGAACACTTGATGGCCACATGTGCAAATTGTGTATGAGTTGCTTCTCCGCTTTGTGGCATCACTAGAGACGGATCCAAAATTGCTAAGCGATGCATTGATCACTCTTTTGTTTTCAGGATATTAGATCTCTTTGATTTTGACGATCCAAGAGAAAGAGAGTACTACACCGCATCTATGGAAAGTTCATGGTGCACCACCCGTTCATAAGGAAATCAATCAACCATATATTTTACAGGTCTATTTTTGAAACTGAGAAGCATAATGGAATAGTTGAACTTTTAGGAATTTTGGGAAGTATAATTAATGGATTTGCTCTGCCACTGAAGGAAGAACACAAATTGTTCCTTGTTCGAGCTCTTATTCCACTTCATAAACCAAAATGTATACAAATGTATCATCAACAATTATCTTACTGCATTACACAATTTTTAGAAAAAGACCGCAAGCTTGCCGATACTATTATAAGAGGTTTGTTGAAATACTGGCCAATGACGGTCAGTTCGAAGAAGGTCATGTTCTTAGGTGAACTCGAGGAGGTATTAGAAGCAACTCAACCACCAGAATTTCAGCACTTTATGGTTCCCTTGTTTCGTCAAATAAGCCTTTGCTTGAGCAACTCACACTTTCAGGTTTGTAGTTTTGGTTGATTTTATATATGTATTCCTGTAATTTTTCGTTGTTTTAACCATTCTCGACGCTTGACTTGTATAGTGACACTCAAATACACAGCAATGACAATTAATGGGATATAGACAGTACATAAGAAGGGAAAAATATAGCAGGGCTATGGGTGTAGTCACTATGGTTACAATCTGGTGTTGTAAGTTGTAAGGCAACATCTGAAACATAGGGAATTGTGTTTTTTCGGCAGCATATAACAATGATGAAGGGGCGCACCAGATTGCAGATGGAATAGAAAGCATGAGTTCACATAGGGAGGAGGATGAATAATCAACATACCTGATAAGCGGCGTGTGGGTGCATCGATGGTAAAAAATTCATGGCAGCAACGACAAAAAATTCACGGGCAGCGGTGGAGAACCTTGGGATATGAGGTGGCAATACCAATATGAAAGCAACAGATAAAGTGAAAATTCATGGACAACGGAGATAAAAAATTCACGATCTAGTGTTGTAAGTCCACATCTGAAATAGGAGAAATGTAGTTTTTCAGCATCATCCGATCCATAAAACTAAAGGAGTACTTTTGTAAGCAATACCAATATGAAAGCAGCAAATAAAGTCGAAGAAGAAGAAGGGGGTAATCAAGATTTGAGAAACAGAAAACGGACCTGTTGAATATGGTCAGTAGTGGCGTTTGTTGGATTGTAAGCTGCCATCATGGGCTGCATCTGTATCAGGTGTTGCTGCAAATTTTTTGCTCCTCTTTTTATACCCCTCAAAAAACCAAAAACACACACAAAGGAGTTTTTAGTGCAAAGTTTCAATCTGTATGAATTTTTTCTGTTAAGGGGTGCAGAGTAATCAAGGTAAAGTGCAAAAAGGAAATGGACCCTCATTTTTTTAATTTTCTTCTTCTGTTCACAAGTTCACTTGACTTGTATAGTGACACTCAAATACAAAAAATGGCAGTTAATGGAATATAGGCAGTACATAAGAAGGGAAAAAAATAGCAGGGCTATGGGGTACATCAGTTTTGTACACACTGTGATCACGATCTAGTGTTGTAAGTTGTAAGGAAACATCTGAAATAGAGGGAATTGTATCTTTTCGGGAGCATCCGATCTGTGAAACTAAAGGACTACTGCTGTAAGCAATACCAATATGAAAACAACAAAGTAAGTGAAATTTCGCGCGAAACGCGTTCAAAAAATCACGATCCCATGATGAAGAATATTTTATCTGTATTCGTTTTATCATCTCTGTAATTGTCTTATCACTCAATCGGGTGCAATTTAGGAAGAGGCACAACTCCATCTTCAAGTCGATGATTTCGCGAAATTTCTCAGGAAACGACGTTAAAAAACTCGCGATCCCATGATGAAATTTTGGTTATAAGTATTCATTTTATCGTCTCTGTAATTGGCTTGCCACACAATCGGGTACAACTTATGAGAAGGCCTAAATCCATTTTGGGGGTGATGAGTTTCGCATCCATGGTGAAGAAAAATTTCTATGTAAGGTTCTTTTTGTCGTCTCTGTAATTAGAGTGCCACTCAATCGGATACAATTTATGAGGAGGATGAAGAATATCTTCTATGTAGGTGTTCTTGTCGTAACAACAGGGGTGAGAGGGGCAAAGCGGCTTTTCTTTTCGTCGCTATAGTTGGTGTAGCGTTCAATCTAATATTGATGGGAAAAGGGTACAAATTTTGAAGAGGCGCAACAGGGTTGTGAAGGGTGGAAGGGAAGGGTAGAATTGTAATTGTAAATTTAAAATAATAAAAAGGGATTGATGGACTCTGGTGGCGCCACGTAAGCGGGATGCAAATCCTCTTTTATATATATACTAGGTAAATTGCCCGCGCTTTGCATGGTGGTAAATTGTTTAATTATCTTATGATTATTTTGTAATATTCATTTTTTTGAGTGAGTAAACTGTTCTTTCAATAGTGTATTATTTCTTTGGTCCTTTTTATCATTTTTTATCTCTTTTTTTATCTTTTTGAACAAATCTTTGGTCTTTTCTAGCAGGAGGTGCTGGCAAAACATACATTGTGGCTGTTCTTTATCTCTCTCTCTTCCAATACAAATTTGACCAAATATTATGCTCATCCAACATTTCAATTATATTATTCCCTAAACAATTTGTGGTTCCACTTCTTTATGTATCAGATGGTGCCGCAATGTTGGCAGATGTATGTTAGAGGTTCCAAATTCCAAGTTGTTGCATATTCAGCTACCAGATAATTTAGTTTAAAAATAATTGAAGTATTTTATATACTAATAGTAATGTTCTATATTTGGTTTCATGTTATGTGCTACTGTATCTTTTCCAAGTTAAAAGACACGTATATGTATTTTGGCTAGTCATTTCTCTTCTATTGCCAATTCGAGGATACATCGCAAGTTAAGGGTTGACTAACATGGAAGCAGAAGTATCAAGCAGTTTTTCTGCCACTCAATTAAACAGGACCAAAGTAGCCTCCCCAGTGTCGTCATTGCCTTGAATGTGCATTTTGAACCTATGTTGCCGCAATATATTAGCGTGCACTGTAATATAAGATGCGATTACATTGGTAAATGCAATCTTACCTCACCAAAGGAAACCCACAATGTTTTGTGCTATAGGTGCCTGTATAGACACTGTTTGTATTCAACTACGCTGGTATAGTCAGTATAGATGAAGCATTTTCCACTATACCAATACAATGCACTGGTTTGTTTTTGAAGAATACATACCTCGAATTTTTTTAACTGTTATTGTTGTCACAATGACTATGCAAGGGACTGAGTCTCTTTGATCTAGTTAAGGGTAAAATGTTTTACCAAGTTTCTCCCATAGCATGATTTTGAATTTCACAAACCTGTCCCCGCCGAAAGAGCAACATACTCTATTAGATTCTGGAACAATGTGGTGCTTCTTAAATGTAGTTAAATAATATCTATTGCATAAGTAAGGACATTTTTTTATGTGTTTTTTGTAAAAGGGAATGAATCAACGGAAACTTAAAATGAGAAAATTGACTTACGATTTGATGATAATCTGAATGTCATTTTTTTCACTTTGAGCCAATACTCTCTTTGTCACCAATTTAGCATAAGCAGCATCGACATTCACAAGATGAGTTTGATTAATTTTTTGGTTCTAAGATGAATGTAGAATTCAACAATGGTAGGAATTAGGATATCCGATAACACATTGATGTTATTGACCCTTGAACGACTCGTGTATGGTTGAATAAATTGAAAACCATTTTCAGAACATTCTCTTCTTGTATTTTGGACGTCAATTATCTGCAAGAAGGTAATTTTTAACTGAGTTAAAACTTGTCTATATTCACCAGTACTTTCGAAAACTTTGAATTTTTTAATAATGATCACACAACCTTGGCACAACTTTTCTCTGAACTTGGTGACTTGATTTTACCCTGCTAGAAGAAATTCAATTAGTACTTCACATTAAGTAATTGTTCAGTGTGAAATTTTGAAAATATCAAAAATGCATTACCTTTTCATCAATTAGGCGTAGACTTATCAACTCCTTGTTTAGTTTGTAGTATTTAAATTTTCACATCCAGCAAATGTGGAAACAAAAATGCAATTACGAGCGAAAGGCCTATTACAAATTTTGCTCCCAAATACCCTACAAGTCACATCTTTGTAAAACTGGAAGCCATTTTAAACCTTTCTATTGAGAAATGATAGCTAGGTGATACTATAAGTGAGCTAGAGTCGATTGTTAATGCTGTAGTAACTGTTAAGGCTGAAATTGAGAAGTGAAGAGTGCTGGTAAAGTGCAACATACTTGGACGCAGAAGGGATATCTATTGTGCTGCGTTTATGTTCCGTGAGAAGTCCCAGGTCGATTTCAAAATTTGGTTGAAATCGTTTCTGAACGGCTGTAACAGCCGTAAAAGGAGTTTAAGCGAAGGAGGAGAAACACTGATATTCAATTGATGAATAGTTTATGGAAAAGCTGCTAAAATTTGCTGATTATAGAAAAGAAAGCGGATACAACTAATGTTAAAAATTGACAATAAGTGCACTTGGTTGCAGGTTTTGTTATTGGCATGTTCTGTACAATCTATGTGAGAAGACCCAAATGGATTTGGAGATTTCGTCGACACCGTTTATGAACTGCTGCAACAGGCGTAAAAGAAGTGAAGCCAAGGACGACAGTGTTGGAGGAAGGGTAGTAGTGGAAATATAGAGATTAAAAGAAATTTCTGCATTGTGGTGGCGCCACATCACTCAACTAAATATACAGGGTATTTACATAAATAATACATTATATATTAAATATTATCCTTTTTTAGAGTATTTTTTTTTATTATGGTCTATAACATATTTTACCAATAAATTACCCTGTACTTCTCTTTCTCTTTCTTTTTCTTCTCTTTTCTTTTTTCAGTAATGACGTCTTCTTTTTCTTTAATTTCTTTTTCTCTCTCTTTCTCCCTCCCCATTGAACTCATCATTTTTAATATTTTTATTATTATTTTAATAAATATAATACATTTTTTAAAAATGTAAAATTAATTAAATCATAATGAAATATCTAAAATTCACACATAATACATATAATATGTATTATTTATTTAATTTAAAACGTATTATAGTTATTTGTTATTATTTTCTCTTATTAATGATGTTAAAATAATTATTATCTTAAAAATATATTACTTATATTCTCCACGTGCATTAAAAAATATTTATAATAGGTATAAAGTATCGAATTCAAAATGTATTACAATTGTAGCTTTTATTTATTTATTTTTATTAATGGTATCAAAAAATATTATATCTGAATTTCAAATATTTATACATTATTTAAATTAGCTTATATGTTAATATATTAAAATTGTGTCAGTGCATTATATATGTATTTACATAAAATAAATCTTCTAATTTATAATTTTTTATTTCATTAATGATAGATATATGAAAATAAAATAAAATATTTAATTATATGGAAAAATGAGAGAAGAAAACTTCTAAAAAAAAAAATTAAAAAGAAAAAAGTAGGAGACGACAGTTAAACATGTCTGTCTGTCTATTTCTGTACAACTTGTATATATTTTTGAGAAAATTGACTAATCTAAAATTAAATTTTAAATTAAAATAATTAATTAATATTTTTAAAAGAAAAAGAGAGAGAAAGAGAAATGAAAGGTTCTCTTTCTCTTTCTCCTTCTCTTGCTATTTTTGGTAACAAAAGTATAATTATATTTGGTAAGAGTTAAATTTATGCTAAAACTCGTAATTTAGGTTAAATAATATATTATTTATGTAAATGAGCCTTATATATATACTAGATGAACAAAGCCCGAGTTGTGCACGGGCCCAACAATTTGAATGAATCATTTGATCTTTTTGAGTTTTTTGTGGGTCTATTATTTATTTTTATCTCAATTTATGTGTATTAAATTTTAATAAAAGAAATAATTAATAGAAACAACATAGTAAAATCAAGTAGCTAAACACAAACATGTTAATTAGCAGCTGACTTTAAAAAAAATAATTAATTAGGGGCAATATCATAAATTCATAGCTATATCAATTGAAGAATTTTTTTTAATAAAAATGTCACCTTCCAGTAACGAAAGAGATTTTTACATGATGTGCGCATGTATTTTTGGGATGAGCCATATCTGTACTGGATGTGTGCAGATAATATGATCAGAATGTGTGTCGCTGAGGAAGAGATGCTACACATCCTAAAAGCCTGCCATTCTACACCGATTGGTGGACATCATAGTGGCGGCCGGACCACCCAAAAGTACTCCAATGTGGATACTATAGGCCCACCATCTACAAGGACGCCTATGATCTGGTGAAGGGGTGTGACCAAGGTTGGAGGCATGGTAACATGTCTAAGTGTCAGGAATTGCTTTTGACACCCATCCTTGAGTTTGAGCTGTTTAACGTATGGGGCATTGAGTTTATGAGGTCGTTTGTCAGTTCCTATGGCATGAGGTTTATCTTGGTGGCAGTGGACTACATATCTAAGTGGGTAGAAGGTTTGGCCTTGCCTGATAATGAGAGCAAAAGTGTAGCCCTCTTTCTTAGGCAAAATATCTTTTCCAGGTTTGGGACCCCTGGAGCCATCAGTGATGAGGGATCCCACTCCTGCAATAAGATTTTTCGCGCTGTGTTGGCCAAGTATGGTGTGAAATAGCATAAGGTGTCCACCCCGTACCATCCTCAGACCAACGAGTAGGTGGAAGTCTCCAACAGGGAAATCAAAGAGATCTTGGCTAAGATGGTTAATTCCCATAAAGACTAATCAGGTAAGGAAATTGGATGATGCTCTTTGGACCTATAGGACTGCCTACAAAACACCATAGATATGTTCCCATACCGGTTAGTGTTTGGTAAGGCATGTCATTTGGCTGTGGAGCTAGAACATAAAGCTTGGTGGGCACTAAAGAAGCTAAATCTGCAATGGAGTGAGACAATGCAAGTAAGAGTGGGCCAAATCGACGAGTTAGATGAATTTTGCTTCTAGGCCTATGAGAGTGCAACCTTGTACAAAGAGAGGATAAAATCCTACCACGATAGAAACATTGAGAAACAAAACTTTAGTGTGGGGGACAAAGTCCTTTTGTTCAACTCGCGATTGCGTTTATTCCCAGGGAACTTGAAATCTAGGTGGTACAGACCCTTCATTATTACACAAGTATACTCCCATGGTGCAGTGGAATTAGAGGCTGAAGACGGGCACAAATTAAAAGTAAATGGACAGAGGGTGAAAGAATACTTTGGTGCCCCAGGCGAAATGTGTTGTGGATGAAATGCAACTTGACAAAGTTTGAGTAGTCAAGGCAACTATGTCGTGCCGCGATATTAAATCAGGCGCTTCATGGGAGGAAACCCATGCATTGTATGTTTTTTTTAAAATTAAAATTAAATTTTCATCAGTTTTGGTTTTGTAGTTGCCAATGTATACAGGTGTTGATCTAGGACTCCATACACATATACAAGATGGTTGATGCAATGCAGGGCTGAGAAGGGCAAAATTGGGCCAAGGGAGACACCATGACCAACTTAACAGTCTGTGTGACTCTAGATGGAACATCTAACGGTCTGTGAGGATTGAGAGAGAGTGACACACCAACCCAAGTACGAGACCACGACACCTGTCACAAACTGTGTGCATGTCCACGAGCCGTTATAGGTCACGTGGCCCAAGTAAGTGCCTTAAATTTCTCATGGATGGACACGGGATGATTCAAATGGATCGTGGGACTCCACAAAGTCCGTGTAGCCATCCATGGTAGGTGAGAGGGGTTGACCTGATTTGACCCAGTCAAAATTAACCTATTTTTAAATGCCTAAAATGAACCCTCTCATATTCTATCCCATTTTCTCATCTTTCACGCCTCTTTCTATAAAATCCACCAAATTCATTCTCCCAAATCATGAAAGACCTATCTAATTCATGATTCATAGCACAAATCGTAGCTTGGACCTAAGATTTTCTAGGAATTTCTCACACCCACTTCATCTACCTAAAGTAAGTGATCATATCTTCTTTTTTTAGTGTGGATTTAGTTGTATGTGCTTAATACAACTTGGAATTCTCGTTAGGACGTTTAGAATGTCATAATACATGTTAAGTTGTGTTAGGAGTTGAATATGAAGTCTAAAATTGCCATTGTTGAGTGCTTGAAGTTTTTTTATGAAGTCTCGTAAGTTTGGTATTTCTTTGTGCATATCTTAGTAAATCGTGTCTGTGGTGTTATTTTCTTTTGTATGGGTTTGAGATTTTACATCATGCATGATAACATGCAAAGCATAGATGTAACAACCTGAAAATTTTTGAAATCTACTAATGGTTGGCATTCTATGATGCAGTACAAGCCATGTATGAGTTTTGGTGGCTACGGGTTGAGTTTAAGCGGCCGAATGCAAATTGGGCTAGTTAGTGGCCTAGAGGGACAGTTTTGGTAGTCAACTTAAAATAGTCATAACTTTTGATGTGGGATGAACCATGTGAGATACCATATATAAAATTGAATATATTTGTGTTATCTTTGCAACACAAGTAGTTTCACTCAATTTAGATATCAGATGAGGGAGATATGTCCCAAACAGTGAGACTGTCTAAAATTCGGAAGCCATTGGAGATAGGCTCAGAAAAATGGCC
>JBCEWC010006975.1:0-22141 GCA_038996855.1 Solanum aculeatissimum | reverse complement strand
TTTCCTATAATAATAGTTTTCATGCTAGCATCGGTATGGCTCCTTTTGAGGCTTTGTATGGTAGGAGATGTAGGTCTTCGGTTGGTTGGTTTGAAATTGGTGAGGCGGCCTTGATAGGTTCGGAATTGGTGGTTGAGGCTATTGATAAAGTGATGTTGTTTCGGGAAAGGTTGAAAATGGCCCAAAGTCGTCAAAAGTCTTATGCGGATGTGAGGAAGAGAGACCTTGAGTTTCATGTCGGTGATTGGGTATATGTGAAGGTGTCTCCTATGAAGTGCATAATGCGTTTTGGGAAGAGGGACAAGTTGAGCTCAAGGTACGTTGGACCTTACGATATAGTGGAATGGATTGGTAGTGTAGCATATAAATTGGACCTATCTTTGGATATGAGCTCTATTCATCCGGTTTTCCATGTGTCTATGTTGAGGAAGTTTGTTGGTGACCCAAAGGATATTACACATTTGGAGGATGTGACCATTGAAGGGAACTAGACTTATGAGGAAGTACCGGTTAAGGGTTTGGATAGACAAGTAAAGCGGCTTCGGAATAAGGAGGTGGCTTCGGTTAAGGTACTTTAGAGGAATCAAGATGTGGAGGGTGCAACTTAGGAAACGGAGTTGGACATGAAGGAACGATATCCTCACCTCTTCCAATATACTCCAACCTAAGGTACTAGGATCTATCCTTTAACATGTCCTAATTCCTTGATTCTTGAGTTTCATGAAATTGCATGCATCCATGAGCATGAAAATGATTTAAATGATGATTTGACATAAGTTTTGAATGATTTATGAATTTATGCGTGGTCTCTTACTGTATTGGTTAGCATGTCCCTTGTTTGTGATTGTTCTCCTCAAGCCCTAGTCCTAGCATATTCGAGGACGAATATTCTCGAGGGGGAGATAATGTAACAACCCAACATTTTTCAAAAACTCCTTATGGTTGGCCTTATATAATGTACTACTGGTCATGGTTGAGTTTTTGTAGCCACGGGTTGAGTTTAAGTGGCCGAACACAAAACGGGCTAGTTGGTGGCCTAGAGGGACAGTTTGGGCAGTGTACTTTAAACGATCATAACTTTTTATTTGGGTTGAAACATGTGGGATTGTATATATAAAATTTAATCACTTTGAGTTAGTTTCGCAACGCAACTGGCTTCAGTCAATTCGGAGTTCGGATGAGGAAGTTATGGCCCAAACAGTGAGACTACTTGAAATTCGGAAGACATTAGAGATAGGCTCAGAAAAGTGGTTAAGGGTAAGGCCACGATCCATGAAACTTGTCACGGTCCGTGAGGGGTATCATGTGGAAGTCCAGTGAGCTAGGGGTGGCCAGGAACCACCCCATGAGACAAGTCCTAAGCCACAGACCCCTAAACGGTCCGTTTGACCTTGGACGGTCCGTGGGACTATCCCGTCAAGTGGGACAGTGGCTAGGCCAGGTTGTGGCTAGCCTTAATGTCTAGGGGAGGGGTCACGGGACCATGACATGTCCCGTTGAATCCCACACGGTCCGTGTGAAGGCTCGTCAAGTGCTCCAGAAAGACCTCTGAGAGTTCGCGTTGGAAAATTGGCAAAGTATGGTTTGATGGGAGGTATTACGGACCGTGTGACACTCTCACAGCATTGTAGCAGCCGTGAGACACTGTGCCCAGTTAAAAGTGCCATTTTATTAATGGTAATTTCATGATTTAACATTTCCTTAAGCCCTGTTTTGGTATTCTAAGGTCTCCTAAACCATAAATCATTCCCCAAACCCTCATTCTTCCACTCCAAATCTCCTATACTCACTTTAAAAATTCTAAAACTCTCTTAGCCTCTATTGAAGAAAGCTTGAAACATTTGGGGAAGACAACCTTGACTAAGTTTGACCTTGCAATTAGTTGGTGAAATTAAGGTATGTGGGACTTGATTCAAGGATCCTCTTTCATCCTTGAAGACCCTATGAACCTTAACTCTTTAAATTTGATTTTGAGCTTTCAATTAAGTTATGGGTTCTTCTAATATTGTTGTAGATTAGTGTTTGGACTTGAGTGTTATAGGTTTTAGGTGATTTAATTATGATTTTGATTTTGAATTCATGAATGATTATTAAAACCCTTATTGATCAAGTTGCATGTTCCTATTCATGATTCAATTAAGCATGGGTAACTTGCATTATGGTTTATTCATGGATTCCTACATGTTTTAAGGTGAACTATCTTCCAAATTGTGAAATTAAGTTTGAATTCCATTACTCATGATCTTGATCTTCATTCATGGCATATGCATGATTATGGTTTGATGAAACTCTTTATGAAACTTATGATTTGTAAGTTATGATAAGTTAAATAAAGGCTTGTGATCAAATAGTCTCTCTGTTAAGGCTCTATGTGTATTTTGGGTGCTTGCATCACTCTGTTATGATAAGTTACAAGGCTTGATATGATAAGCTATGTAGATGAGCTACTCTTATTGCATTGACAAGATAAGATCATGAAATGTTTTGTAAGTTTTGATAGCCTTTGGCTTAAGCATGAACAAGATTTGAACAATGGTTTTATTTTGACTAAGTATGCATGTTTTGAAAGTGAATGCAAGTCTTCCGATTTAAATTTTGCATGTACCTATACGTATTCCCATGGGATGAGACTTAGTACCGAGGGATTGGGGTCTGGGTGGACTATCTCCACAGGGTCCATACTCCTTTCCGGCAAACTATGTGCCACCATGTGTTAATTCCCTATCTAGGGAACTCTGTCATGTTTCCCCTTGTTTAAGGGTGTTAAGGTACTACTTGGCAAGTAGTCCAGATTCAATTCAGGTAGTGGCTCACTCGGGTCTTTTCGTGTTCTCGGTTGAGGTTACATCCCCGCTATATATGATCATAGGTTTGCATTTCATGCATCATGGCATAGCATCTTGTTATATTACTCTATGGCTATGTGCATTCCTTCTGTATTACTCATTCCCTTGACATGCTGCTTGGTCATACTATACTTGTCATATGCATTGGATGAATGCATACTTAGTACTTAATAGTGCTAACCCATATTCTTGTCTACATGTTCTAACCATGTAGGGGCCGAGGACGACATCTACATTCTACCGGAGTACGCTTGACATCTTGTTGAAGATTTTCTAGTGGTGAGCCCTCTTGTTCAAGGGCAATAGCCACCGTATATCTACCACTTTATTTTCATGTATTTACTTTCTATTGACTCGAGGGTGAGCCTCAAACTTGTCGAGGCCCCGCTCATCCATGTAGAGGCATTGTAGGACAAATCTATACTCTTGTGCGTATGGCTTGTATGTTGAACCACGTTATTTAATATGATGTTATTTAACTTGTCTCATGATTATGTTCTCTTATTATGATATTGACTTGCATGATGGGGTATTGAGTATGACTATATGCTTATGTGGCAAGTCCCATGATCACGGTGTGTACTATAGTGGAATCCTATTCCGCCTTGTCCCTAGAGATTATGCTATATGCTATGTGAATACATGATTGTACCATCCTCGATATTGTCCCCATAGCTTGAGTCCCAAGTCCTGAATCCCTTAGAGTTTATGTGTTATATGCTTAGCTTCTGCGTTTCTGAACCTATGATGAGTGTAATGATGCTATGATGGCTTGATTGAGGGTCTTTGGGTCCTCTTTCTCCATGTCACATCTAGGCCCCTATTCGGGTCGTGACACTTGGGTACCCAGGTATGTTTACTTTTGACCCTATTTTTTACTTATGATATTTTATGTGCATTGGGAACGATGCATAATTTTATTGATGGGGGTGTGGGTAGTTATAGGCCTCAGTGAAGTCTGAGTAGCCTTGACCTATAACTATCCCAATTTTTTATCTAAAAGGTTTTCTTGCCTGTGTTATTTTTCCTTACATATATATTCTTTCTGTTGAACTGGCATGTTTAGGATATTTAGGTAGTATTAGTAGCATACAATACCTCTTTCTATGGCATAGTTATGTTTTTGTTGAAAAATGATACTTACCAGATTTTGATTAGTTAGTCTTGATAGACCATCGTGATAAGTTGTTTGATAGGGGTTTTTCTAATAAGTTAGGCTAACTCTTGATAAAAAGTATGATCTGAATAGTCAGTGTTGACATGTATGCAGTGCCATATGTGAGTGAGCTTAAATTTCATGATTAATATACTGTGTTTCAATTCAGAACTTGCGCTATTACTCTGACATATACTATAGGTTAGTTGGTTAGGAAAGGATCTTAGGATGTTGTTCTTAATTGTCCACTTAGCCTAATAATTGACCAAATGTGTTTTATATCCTTTGATCCCTGTTTTTGAGCCTTGCATAGACCTCTTTCTTTATAAATACTCAAGTAAACTTGCCTTCATAAATGATAAGTCCTAAACTTTACCGTGGTCCTTCCTTGAACATTGTGCACCTCGGCTGGAGCAAAAAGCCTAAGTTGAGGGTGGCTACCAAAAGTGGCCCTGGTTCTGAGGATGGATATTGTCTACCTCAACTCAAGCCAAAGGCCTAAGTTGAGAGTGGATGGTGATAGGAAAATTATGTAAAAGAGGGGAAAACTAGCGATACATAAAAAGGGGAGGAAAATATACTAAAGGTTGAGAGAAAATAAAAAAAATGCCTGATCAGTATGCTAAGAAGGAAAAGACTTTGAAAAAATAAAGGCATTGTACACAATGAGAACAAATCACCCTAAAAGCATAGAAAAGGGAGAAAAAGGGGAATGACAAAAAGATAGGTTGGTAGGGAAAAAGTGTAGAAAACGTAGTGTCAAGGAGGGCCATTAGTCACTATATTCCTAAAATATCCCACCAAAGCCTCCTGAGCCTCCATTACAAGCCTACAAAATCCTAAAGTGATCCTAATACAACTAGTTTAAGGCATTAATCGTGTGTATAGGGGAAATCCTATGGTATTGGCCACAATATTTGAGTATCGTTTGTGAGAGTGAGTGTTGTAGTATTGTCCTAAGTATTGCATTGTTGTTGATAACTGACTAAGTCAGTAAGTGTTACTTATTTATTGTGAGAGCACTTGTATTGCATTGTTGATAACTGACTAAGTCAGTAAGTGTTACTTATTTATGATTGCATGACTTGTCATATTTGCACTGTTCGGTGTATTGATCTGCATTAGTTTGCTGGATAGCTATCTGATATCTATTTGAAAAGAGATATGGTTGTATGTGTTGGATTTTGACAAAGTCTATGCCATTGGGTTGAAGTCTGTGTGTCTCTGTACTGCTTATATAGATTGAGTTTGTCGCTTGAGGACAAGCAACAATTTTAAGTTGAGGGTGTTGATGTGTTGCTGAAATGCAACACTTTTGACGCTTAAAACATGGAATTTTTGTCTGTTCTCATAGCAATGTTAGTAAGTTTGATTATGCTTTATGTTTTTTTGTAGGATTTTAATGTTGTCATAGCTTTTGGGCAAAGTATGCTGAAGCAGTAAATTTTGATGATTCACGGAACCCTTTACGGGTCGTGGAATAGTTCACGAGCATTAGATGGGGTCTCATAGAAATTTCTAGTGAGGGGTGAATTTCTGAGTTCTATGAAGGAATCTAACGAGTTGTAGATCAATCCATGAGTCATTGAGTGTGGTCATTCCCTAAGGATCAAAAATTGGAGAAGTTTTGAAAGGTCATCAGATGAAAACCCCACGGGCCATAGAATGTTACATGGCCCGTGGAAAGGTCTCATAGAAGTAGTATCCAGAATCCAATTGTTGTCCATAAAACCCTGACATACGAGTTGTAGATTGATGCACAAGTCGTGAACCTGCCCGTAGAGCAGACTAACATAATTTTCCTATTCCATTTTAGTTTATATTTTACACATTATAAATAGGTTTTTAGGTTATTTTTTATTAAGTTTTTGGGAGTCACTAAGTTTGAACAAGGCTTTAGAGAATACACTTAGGATTTATCATATTCTGAGTGGAAAAACATTATTGTGTGTTCTGAATTGACCTTGTGATTCTAATTAAAGAGTTATATTTCATATTCTTATATTCAATGGTGTAAGTGCTCAATTCTGTTACTCTACCTCATAATTCCTGTTGATCATGCATAGCTAAATCCACAACTAGGATTGTGGGAACCATGAAGAACTAACAAGATAAAATCAGATATAGTGTAATTTTTGGAATGGTGTGTTAGGTTGTATTAATTAATCCTCTTCACTTTAACTACTTTTTAATGGAGGCCTACGTTAGAACTCTCCTAGTGATTCTTGCCAGATCAAGGAATTAATGAATAGGAAAAGAGGTAATCATTAGGATTCATTTAAGATGTTCTCGTCTAATCAACCGAACTAGATCAAGGGTGGGAGGACTGTACTGGGATTAAAAGTAATGGTTAGGAATGTGACATCACGGAGATGGATCAAGTTCCATGATATAATTTATGTATTTGTTGGATCAAAGGTTTAGGTAAACCTAGCTTACTGTCGTATGCTTACACACTGGAAAAGGTTACATTTATCCGATAATACCAAGTTAAGGATTCATGGAGAACACATTACCCTAGTTAGCTCTTCTAATGATTTCTTATCACCTGCATTAGTTTAGTTTAGTTAATTTTACTTTACAAGCCCCCCCTTTGCTTGGGAGATAAGTAGGTTAATCATCCCGACTTACATTGAATTAATTCTTAAGTCTACTATTTTCCCTGAGGGATCGACCCTAACCTCGGTTAATTTATTTACTTAATAATGACCACTTTACCTAAAAAAAGAAGGGGTCGTTTGAGAGACATCATCAAACCGAAGGACATTACCACAATCTCAAAGTACCCATATCTAGTGTAGAAAGCTGTCTTGGGAATATCACACTCCTTTACCTTCAATTGATAGTATCCGGAATGGAGGTCAATCTTTAATGAATGGGTAGCCTATTGCGAAGCGACCCATCCATCTTCCTTGCAAATATCTTAGGAGCACACCAAGACGACATACTCGGCCTACTAAAGCCCTTCTCCAAACAATCCTTCGACTCCTTCAATTCAGTCAGTGCCATATGATAAGGAGGAATAGAAATAGGCTAAGTATCTAGAAGGAGATCTATTTTGAAATCCATTTCTCTCTCGGGAGGAATACTCAACAAATCTTCAGTAAAACATCCAAAAACTCATTAACCACCAAAACTAACTCAAGAGTAGGTGACGCAGCCTCCACATCTCTAACCTTCACCATATGATAGATGCACTATTTTGAAATTATTTTTCGGGCTTGGAGATTGGAAATAAACCAACCTTTAAAGGTAGAATCACTACCCTCCCATTCTAGAACAAACTCATTTGGAAACTAAAACTTAACCTTGTAGGTTCTACTATTAATCGAGGCATATGAAGCATGCAACAAATCCATCCCAAGAATAATATCAAAATCAAACATATGAAGTTCTATAAGATCACAAGGAAAGACTTTATGCAAGACCAAAATAGGACCACTCCAATAGACCGTTTGGATAATAATAGATACACCCACGGGAGTATAAACTGAGAAAGGCTCCCTCAAAATTTCAGGACTCAAACAAAACTTTACATCCAAAAAGGGAGTCACAAAACCTAAATTTTCACCCGATCAAGCAAAGCATAAGCATCAAAACAAAAGACTTTTAACATACCAATCCTCACATCCAGAGTCTCCTTCACTTCCTGTCGAGCATGCAAGGTGTAGAACTTGTTGTTTTTGTGAACACCACCTTGAGGAACTCTTGGTTAGGCTTCATAACCTTGAGTCATATGTCCTTGACCCTTCATAGCATCTTTAGGACAATTAGCAACCCTATGACCCATATCACCACACCCAAAGCAAGCACCCAAATCTCTTAAACATGTACCCGAATGATTCTTCCCACACTTGTCAAACTGAGGAATCATTGGAGAACCTCCCATCTATGCCTTGGGAGAAGGCACTCAAGCATTGGAACTCGTTGCATTTGAACCTTGGACCTATCGAAAGCAACCATTTTCTCCACTACTCCTAGAGTTGGAGAACCCACCATCGTAATGGGCTCTCTTAGAATCATTTACCCTTCTCTCTTTGAGCTTCTCCCCCTTAATCTGCTCAACATAGGTCATAAGCCTAGAAATGTCCATCTCTCGAATAAGCATAGCCATATGACATTCCTTTACAACCAAGTCAGAGATCCCAAAAATAAACTTGTGCATTCTTGCACGGGGTCAACCACTAACATAGGATCACAATTTGAGAGCTTCATGAATTTAAGAGCATATTCCCTCACACTCATACTACCCTTCTTGAGGTTGATAAATTTTATCATCTTGGCCTCCCTAAGTTCAAGAGAGAAAAACATGATCCAAAAAAGCAAACTTAAACTCTTCCCAACTAACCCCATTATCAGCAACCCTCTCCATCAACTATTGAGTATACCACACTTGAGCCACATCCTTCAATTGATAAGCAGCTAGTTCAACTTTCTCCTCTAAAGTCACCCCTATAGAAGTTAACACCTTAGAGAATTCATCAACAAATTCCTGGGCATCCTTATCAGCTTTTGACCCATAGAACTCCAGAGTATTCATCCGGGTAAAATCTCTCACTTTAGCTACTGGAGTAGGAGCATGAGGAGGAGAATTAGCCTGCCTAGCTTGGATGGTCACCACTTGAGCTAACATGGAAACAACATTCCAAAATTTATCATGAGTAACTGGCTTCCTATAGGCTTTTGAGGGACTTGGTCCATATTAATGGGGCTTGCCTTGGTAGAAGGGCTTTTCTTAGAGGGATCTTCTAAAAGAGTATCAAGGGCATCGTCAAAGTTACGAAATATTAAGACATGTTTCATAGAATGACATAATAAATGAAGAAATAAGATAATTCCTAAAATTCAATCATAGCCTCCCACTCATAGGCATGGTGCACTTCACACCCTTGAATAGGACTCCACTCAATGCAACATGTTGGACTTTGAGGATCATTTTAAAACCTTAGTGCTCTGATAATAAGCTTTTCATGTTGGTCCTAGGGCCTAGGAGTGACATGGAGACTGGGGACCCGAGAGTTCCCAAACCAATCTCATAGCATCCATATACACATCATCAGTTTACAATCATATAATTAAATAACAATCACATAGTTCTAAGGGGCGGGTAAGTATGACACACGCTATGGGTATGTCATAGGGATAGGGATTTGCATGGATTCACATAGCACATAGCACATAAGAACTAAGGGGTGGGTAAGTATGACTCACACTATGGGGATGAATGGGTCTTAGGACTTTCCACATTCCTTCACTTCATCATAATCATGTTATCATATTGTAATACGTACATAGCATCTCGAGCATAAACATAGCATATTCGTACAAAAGAGTTTATGATGTCCAACAATGACTTTAATACAAGAATAGGACAGGGGCCAAGACATGTTCGAGGCTCACCCTCAACATAAAAACATAAGAATGTCATAACATAATAGGTATATGAAAGGTGGCTTGTCCTTGGATGATAGGACTCACTATAAGAAACTCTTTATCAATCAAGCTAGCCGTCAAGAGGTGGAAGATGATAGTCTTCGGTCCATACATGGTTAGATCATGTAGGCAAAAGAGTATGTGTTAGTACGTTTGCATGTACTAAGTATGAAGGCATACAATTCATATGAACATAAGTAACCTATAAATCAATGTTAGATGATAAGGGCATATATATATAGAAAGAAGTATATAAGAAAGAATACAATATCAATATTCCATGAAATCCATGATACATGAATGCCATCATACTTCAATATACAGGGATGGGACCATAACCAACATCTAAGACCATGCGAGTCATAACATGAATCTCCTAATGCGTAAGCCCCACACTGAGATTAGGGTAGACTACTTATCAAGGTTAGTCTATATCACATCTTACGAACTGGTCATTTTTGTGTGATGTCCACCTTCCTTACGACCCAGTCATTTCAAAAGGATTTCATAATAATCCCATAAAGAGGCGTAACCATATACCTACGGTAGCACGCAGTTATGAGAATGTCCACCTCAATATTCCATTTGGTGCTCGGTCATTATCCCACGGGAGTACATATACATATACATTCTTTTAAAAGGGGGATAAGTGTTTTCAAATAATAACAATGCATATTTTGGCTTAAAAGCCAAACACACTTCATATTCATGCATACTTGGGCTAAAAAGCCAAATCATACTTTCATGACATACTTCATGCATAGGAATACCTCATTCATACTTGTACATGTTGGTGTAAACACTTATAATTACTCAAAGATCCATATCATAGACATCATGTGATTACTTTCTTGTCATACCTATACTTGCTTGAAAACATAGTCATAATCATAATTGGCTTTTAACCCACATCATAAACTTCATAAAAATCAATGTTCATGCATGCATATGCCATGAATGATGAGAGAATAGCATGGGCAATAGAGGTTCATATTTAAAATAGCATAACAAGATAAATTCATACTTAAATTATAAGGAAATCCACAATTAAAACATAATTTAGACTACCCATGCATAGATTCATAAAATAAAGGGATATGCATATTTAAACCTTCACAAAATCAATGTAATAAAAAATAATAGGGCTTAAATCATATTAATATCATCAATTAAAAACAACCCATAACTCAATTTAATAAATTCAACACTAATTTAAAAGACCCATATTCAATGTAAGTTTAAAATCCATAAATTAAGAAGTAAGAAGCTTTGGGTCTTTATGATTGGAAGGGAATCATGAACCAATCCCAAATACCTCGAGAAATATAGAAGCATTTTGATGGAATAGACTTGAATTGAAACCTCCATGAGATCCTAGCTTGAATCCCCAATCACAACACTTGTAGAGAATGTTTTTAGGATTTGAATTCTATAGTTCTAAGTGTAATGAATGAATTGAATAAACACAGAGGAGTATAGGTATTTTCAAGGGTTTAGGATAGGTTAGAAAGTCACAAACCACCCTTAAAAATAACCAAAATTTTGAGAAATCCATTAATTAATGAGCAGACACTAAAATGTGTCAGTAGTCTCGTAGGAGAGCACCACAAATCGTACAATGGACCACGACCTGTACAAGCACCCGTACAAAGTCCAAGTTCTGAGATGGTGATTCCAAACTTAGAGAAATTTTGAGCCTAGGCCTTCATGATACCCTCACTATGACCCGTGGAAAGGTGCACGACCCTACAAGGGTCCTTGGAGGCTGCCATGGTCCAACACTTGGCCAAGAGAACAGGGGATCCTCCCACGAGCCCTCCCATAGCCAGTGGTGAGGCCCATAAGATGTGGGAGGTTCCTTGGAGGTCCACCTACTCCTAAAAGGCACAACGCAACCAAGATACACACCTAGGCTCATCCCCACAACTCGTGGTACCCTCCACGGCACGTGGAGCTGTCCTTTGTGGGATACTTTGGAAAAAAATGTAAAAGACCGAATGTTTACTCATTGTTAAAGCCTTCCAAAGTCTAGGTCCTTACATTGGTACTAACACACCACCATTAGTCAAGTTATTTAACCTTACACCCAAAAAAGCCAAACAGTGCAATTCTTTCACAAACTCTTTATTTCCACTCTCAACATGTGCCATGCTTCCCATAGATACTCTACTCAATGCATTGGCCATAATATTATCCTTACCAGAATGATACATCACACTCATATCATAATCCTTCCAAAGTTCCAACCATCTTCTCTGCCTTAGGTTAAAATCGTTTTTGCTAAATATATATTGCAAACTCTTGTGGTCGGTGAATATATCAACATGTACTCCATAGAGGTAGTTTCATCAAATCTTTAATGCAAACACAACAACTAATAACTCAAGATGACGTGTCAAATAATTCTTTTCATGCACTTTCAATTGCCTTGAAGTATAGACAATGAACTTTCCATGTTGCATCATACAACCTAAGCCTACATATGAGGCATCACAATATACAACAAAACCATCTGGACCATCTGAAAATGTCAAAATAAGAGCCAAAGTAAGATAATCTTTCAACAATTGAAAACTCTTGTCAAATTCATCGGACCATTGAAATTTTACCTTCTTTTAGGTCAACCTTTTCTAAGGAGAAACATTAGAGGAAAACCCCTTAACAAACCTCCTATAATATCCGGCCAAGCTAAAAATAACTTCTAATATTGGATGGAGACAATGCTCTAGGACAATTCTTCATTGCCTCTATTTTCTTAGGATCAACTCTAATACCATCGCCTGAAATGAGGTGGCCAAGAAAACTCACCTCTCTCAGCCAAAACTCACACTTTCTAAACTTGACAAAGAGTTGTCTATCACTTAATATTTTCAACACAGTCCTCAAATGGTCTTTATGGTCCTTTACATCCCGTGAGTATACCAATATATCATCTATGAACACCACCATAAACATATCCAGTATGGTTTGATGATCCCATTCATCAAATCCATAAAAGCGGCAGGTGCATTTGTTAGTCCAAAAGATATAACTAAGAATTCAAAATAGCCATACCGAGATCTAAATGTCATCTTTGGAATATCATTTTCCTTCACCTTCAATTGGTGATATTCGGACCGAAGATCAATCTTTGAAAAATATCTTGTACCTTGTAGTTGACCAAACAGATCATTGATCCGTGAAAGTGGATACTTATTTTTGATGGTGACTTTATTCAATTTCCTATATTCCACATATATCCGAAGTGAACCATCCTTCTTCCTTTCAAACAATACGGGAGCATGTCATGGTAACACACTAGGCCTTATGAACCCTTTGTCAAGAAAATCCTTCAATTATTTTTTCAATTCATTCAATTTTTTCAAGGCCATTCGATATGGAGGTATAGAAATAGGTTAGGTGTCATACAAAAGATCAATACTAGAATTAATTCCCCTTATGAGAGAAATGCAGAGTAAGTTATCAGGAAAAATATCAAGGAACTCATTTACTATGGGGACCAAACCAAGAGTAGGGACATGAGACTCAACATCCATGACCAGACAACATGATATAGGCAACCATTGGAAATTATTTTCATAGCTTTTATATAAAAGACAAAGTTCCCTTTAAACAAAGAATCGATTCCCTCCCACTCAAAAATGGGCTCATTAGGGACTTGAAATATGACCTTACAAGTCCTACAATCAATAGAAGCATAGAATTCATGCAACCAATTCATGCCAAGAATAATATCAAAATTTTTCTGGAGATCGCATGGGAAGACTTTATGTAAGACCAACATATAACAATTTTGATAGACTTTCTTGGCTAGGATTGACTCACCAATAAGATTATAGACCAAATAAGGTTCTAACAAAACTTTTGGGGTCACATCAAACTCTATGGAAATGTAAATATTAATATAAGACATATTGGCACCGGGGTCAAGCAAATCATACACACTAAGATCAAAGACTTTCAACATAACGGTAACAATATTGGGAGCCACATAAACTTCTTATCTAGCATGTAGAGAATAAAATCGATTACCATGTGGACTACCACCTTGAGCTTGGGTACGTTGTTGTACTTTCCCTCTTTGATATACTTGACCTTGGAGGCACCCTTCATTACACTTATTAACCACATTAGGACATTCGATGATCTTATGCCCCATCTTTACACAAACAAAACATAAATTTGTACCTTTCAAGAATTAACCAAAATGATTCCTCCCACACATAGGACATCTAGGAGGAATAATATCACGTTTCCCAATGTCACCTTGAGCCTTGGGGTTGGACCCTTTCTCTTTGTCAAACCTTTGAACAACACCTTTAGAAGATCCTTGACCTTGTTGGAATTATCCACCACCAGATTTACCATAAGAAAATCCACCATCATTACGAGCCCTCTTGGACTACCTCTATTTCATCTTTTGTAATTTCTCACTTTCCATTTGTTCGGAATATGTCATAAGTCTAGAAATATCCATTTCTTTAATGATCATAGTAGTGTTATATTTCATCTTCACCAAGTCAGACACCTCCAAAGTGAATTTGTTTATATGGACCTTTGAGTCGGCCACTAAGGAAGGAGTAAATTTGGGCAACCTAGTAAACGTGAGGACATACTCCCTCACAATCATACCACCTTGCTTCAAGTTCAAACAACACCATCATTAACTCTCTCTAACTTTAATGAAGTAGACCAAAGTTGAGCAACTCCCTTAAGTTGATAAGCCACTAATTTTGCTTTTTCTTCGGAAGACACACTTATGATCTCTACTACCTTATACACCTCATCAATGAACTCTTGTCGATCATCTTTCACGTTTGAACTATGAAACTCCAAGGGATTCATTCTAGAAAAATACCTTATCCTCGAAGTCGATGTAAAAGTATTTGGTAAAGCAACAACTTGATCCAACATAGTGATTACAACTCTAAATTCATCATGAGACAATTGGTCCATATGAGGGACTTGAGGAACTTAGGGAGACAGAAGAGCTTGGTTCACATTAGCATCATTTGCCCTTGGCAATCGAGCATGTCATAAAACCATTTTTGAAAACACCGAGGAATAAGCATTTTGATACTGAAGCTCTGAAGGCACAACATAGTATATAAAAGAAGTGATATTTTCCTAAAATATCTCATAGCCTCTTATCCATGGATGTGAAATTCTTCATACCAATGAAACAAACTCTACTTGATACGGCATGTTAGACTCCCTGGGATGCTTTCCAACCTTAGGCTCTGATACCACTTTTGTTACAGCCCAAACCTAGGGCTTAGCCATAACACAATGAATGTGACACCCGAAGGCATCCCATCCCAGCCTCCTATTCACATCATAATCATTCATAAGGTAAATGAGTAATAATAAGAGAATAAACAAGCGAAAATATATAAAAATAAAATGTCATAATGTCCCTTAAGGGAACATACATGTAACGACCCAATTTTTTTTCTAAAAATCCTTATGGTTTGTTTTTTATGATTTTATACTATTCATGGTTGAGGTTTTGTATCCACGGGTTGAGTTTAAGTGGCCGAACGTAAAACGGATCATTTGGTGGCCTAGAGAGGCCGTTTGGACAGTAGACTTTGAGTTATCATAACTTTTTATGTGGGTTGAACCATGTAGGATGATACATATCAAATTGAATATCTTTGAGTTAGCTTCACAACTCAACTAGTTTAACTTGATTCGAAGTTCGTATGAGGAATTTATGGCAAAAATAGTGGGACTATCGGAAATTCGGAAGACATTGGAGATAGGCCCTGAAAAGGGCCCAAGGAAAGGACCACGGACCATGATCCTTGGTAAGGTCCGTATGGGGGTCCGTACCATGGTATAGTGAGTTGGGGGTGGCCAGGACCCACCCCAAAACACAAGTCATGACCCATGGACCACCTCACGGTCCGTGAGCCTTGGTACGACCTGTCAAGTGGTCCGTTGGATGGGGCAGTGTCTTGGTTAAGACTGGAGGTTGATTCATGGTCCAAGTGTGGATCCACGGTACATGGTCTGTGTGAAGCCACACGGCCCATAAATCCCCTCATAAAGTGATCCAGAAAGTCCTCTGAGAGTTCACATTGAAAAATTGGCTAAGTGTTGTTACATTTTGTGTTTTATGGACCGTGAGTCATGATCACGAGCACTGTATCTCCATCATGTCACTCTTCTTGGCAATTAAAAGTCCATTTCATAATGGTAATTTTGTGATTTAATAAACCCCTAGGCCTCTTTTAGGTATCCTAAAGTCTCCTAAGCCGCTAAATCAAGACCCAAACCCTTATTCATCTATTCTAAGCCTCCTATATACACTTTGAGAATTCTAAAATCCTCTAGACCTCCATTGAAGAAAATTTGAAGAATTTATTGGGGATACAACCTTGATTAGTTGGACTTTTCAATTCCTTTGATGAATTTGAGGTATGTGGGATTTGATTCAAGGATCTTCTTTCATCCTTGAAGACCCAAAGAACGCTAACCATTAAATTATGATTTTAAGCTTTGAATAAATTATGGGTTCTTCCGTCATTGATGTAGTTTAGTGTTGAGAATTGTGTGTTATTTCTTTTAGGTGATTTAAACATGAATTTAAGCTTGAATTTATGAATGTTCATGGAAACCCTTGATGAATCAAATTGCATGTCCCTTTCATGATTCAATTAAGAATGGGTAACTTGCATTATGCCTTATTTATGGATTTGTACATGATTTATGATGAATTACCTATCAAATTGTGAAATTAAGTTTGAATTCCATTACCCATATTCTTGATCCTCATTCATGGCATATTCATGGTTATTGTTATGATTGAAACTCTTGATGAAACTCATGTTTTAAATGAAATGTTAAGACTTGTGATCACATAGTCTCCTTGCCATGGCTCTTTGAGCATATTGGGTGCTTGCACCATATTGAAATGTTTGAAACCTTGATATGATAAGCTAAGTAGATGAGCTACTCTTATTGCATTGACATGAAATGATCATGAAATGTTTTGTAAACTCTTGATGGCCCTTTTCCTAATCATGAACATGATTTGAATGATGGTTTGTTTGACTAATGATGTATGTTTTGAAAACGAATATAAGTCTTCCTATTTTGAAGTTGCATGCACCTATACGTCTTCCCATGGGATAAGACTTAGTACCGAGGGATTGGAGGTGGGTGGACTATCTTCACAGGGTCCATACTCCTTCCCGTCAAACCATGTGCCACCATGGGTTAATTTTCTAGATGGGGAACTCCGTTATGCTACCTCTTGTTTCAAGGGTGTTTACGGTACTACTTGGAAAGTAGTCCAGATCCGGGTAGTGGCTCGCTCGGGTCTTCCATGTTGTCGGTTGAGGTCACATCACCAATTTATATATATTGATCATAGTATTGCATCACATGCATCATGGCATACCATCTTGTTATAAAGCTCTTTGGCTACGTGCACTCCTTTCGTATTACTTGTCCCCTTGTCATGTTTCTTGGTCATACTACATTGTCATATACATTGTATGCCTGCATACTTAGTGCTTAATTGTGCTAATGCATATTCTTTTTATACATGTTCTAACCATGTAGGGATCAGAGACGATATCTAGATTCTAACAGACGACGATTGATCATTTGTGAAGACTTTGCTAGTGGTGAACCCTTTTGTTCAAAGGCAATAGCCACCATCTATTCTATCTATTTTATGTTATGTTATTTAGTTTCGTATGTCTTGAGGGTGAGCCTCAAACTTGTCGAGGCCCTGCTCACTCATGTAGAGGCATTGTTGGACCATTCTAGACTCTTGTACGAAAAACGTATATGTTGAATATTTTTGTTATGTAAAAAACTGTTATTTAGCTTTGATTATGATAATGCTATCCTATTATTCTTATGACTTGTATGATGGGCATTGTGAATGACTATGTGCATATGTGGAACGTCCCATAATCCCGGTGTGCCCCCATAGTGGAATCCTATTTCCCCTTATCCTTAGAGATTATTGTTATGTGCTATGTGTATGTATGTTTTTCCCAATCCCGTTCTTGTCCCTATAGCTAGAGTCCCAAGTCCCAAATCCCTTAGAGCTTATGTGTTATGTGTTTAGCTTCCTCGCTTCCGAACCGATGATGTGTGTAATGATGCTATGATGGTTTGATCGAGAGCCTTCGGGTTCTCCTTCGCCATATCACATCTAGCCCCCTATTCAGGTCATGACAAAGATGGTATTAGAGGCCTAGGTTTGTAATGATCCTTTGATCCCAACATGCCGCGTCGATTAGAATCTTGTTTATGGGTATGATGCGCGCCATACCTATGAACAAGAGGCTATGACGACGTTGTTAGGAAGTTTCTCATTTAGTTTCTTCCTTATGTCATGCCATGTGATCTTATGATGAGTCTATAATATTTTATATTGTCATTTTTTCATAAAATGCCTCTAAGAAGAGCTCCCCTTCCCCGTCCGGCTCCGGAAGTTGAGGAAATAGCTCCTCGAGCACCGGTTTAGGAACAGGTGTCCTATGGCAAGTTTCGCAATGTTGTCACCATGTTGGCCAAAGCTGTGGCCAACCAAGCTTGGCCCGTCAACCCGACCAATGTCACCACTCCAGCTGCAAGGATGAGAGATTTCACTCGTGTGAATCCTTCGGAGTTCTATGGTTCTAAGGCCGATGAGAATGCTCTAGAGTTTGTGGATGAGCTTACTAAGGTGTTGTCGATTATGGGGGTAGGTTCAGAGGAATAGGCGGAGTTGGCGGCTTACCAACTCAAGGATGTTGCACATGTATGGTATGGTCAATGGCTTGCGGAGAGGGTGTTAGATGTGAAGGTAGGATGGGAAGAATTCAAGGCGGCTTTTCTTGACCGATTCTTCCAACTTGAGCATAGGGAAGAAAAGATGACCAAATTTATCAACCTTCGTCAAGGTTCTATGACTATGAGGTACTATGACCTCAAGTTCACAAAACTCTTTAAGTATGCTCCTATACTTGTTTCAGATCCTCGTGCAAGAATGCACAATTTCATATTGGGTATATCAGATTTGGTTGTGAAAGAGTGTCGGACGATAATGCTTACTAAGGAAATGGACATTTCGAGGCTCATGACTTATGCTGAACAAATAGAGGGGGAAAAGTTGAAAGAGATAAAGGTGCATGAGGCAAAGAGGGCCCGACTTGATGTCGGTTTCTCAAATATCAAGGGTAGAGGATTTGGCCATTTCCCACAAGGCCAAGGTTGTAATGCGAAAGTTGCTACTAAAGTGCCTCCTCCTAAGGCACCGGTTGGGGTTGCTCCCCAGTTTCCTCTTTGTGGTCATTTTGAAAAACATCACATGGGTGATTGTAGGAAGCTTTCGGGTGCATGTTATGGGTGTGGTAGCTTGGACCACAAAGTCTCAAATTGTCCAAAGAGTGTGAAAAAAGACCAAGTTGCTCCCGGTGGTCAAGGGCCACCAAAGGCTCGGGTTAGAGGTGCTCCAATGAACAACCAGTTTTATGCTCTCCATGCCGGCCAAGAAGTGGAGGATGCTCTGGATGTCGTCACGGGTATGCTAAAAATCTTTACGTTTGATGCATATGCTTTACTTGATCCGGGTGCTAATTTATCTTTTGTGACTCCTTGTTTGCTATTAAATTTGGTATGAGTTTCAAGACTTTGAGGGAGCCTTACTCTGTGTATACTCCCGTGGGTGATTCTATTGTGGCTTAGAAGCTGTATAGGGGTTGTCTCGTGTCAGTGTTGCATAAGATGTTTCTTGGCAATCTTGTTAAACTTGAAATGTATGATTTTGATGTTATTCTTGGGATGGATTGGTTTCATGCATCATATGCCCCTATTGATTGTAGAACTAGGCGGGTTAAGTTTCAAGTCCCTAATGAACCAATGTTAGACTGGAAGGGTGGAAATTTCATAGTTAAGGGTAGGTTTATTTCCTATCTTAAGGCTCAGAGAATGATTGGGAAAGGGTGTATCTATCACATTGTTCGGGTTAGAGATGTAGAAGGTGAATCCCCTAGTCTTGAATTGGTTCCGTTAGTGAAAGCGTTCCCCGATGTGTTTCCGGAGGATTTTCCTGGAATCCCTCCCGATAGAGAGGTGGATTTTGATATAGACCTTCTCTTAGATACACAAACCATTTCCATTCCCCCGTATCATATGGCTCCAGCGGTTTTAAAGGAGTTGAAAGACCAATTGAAGGATTTATTGGAAAAGGGGTATATTAGGCCTAACATTTCACCTTGGGGTGCTCCGGTGTTATTTGTGAAGAAAGAGGATGGGTCTCTTCAAATGTGCATTGACTATAGGCAATTGAATAAGGTGACCGTTAAGAATAGGTACCCGTTGCCTAGGATTGATGACTTGTTTGACCAACTTCAGGGGGCTACTCACTTCTCCAAAATAGATATCCGTTCGGGTTATCATCAATTAAAAGTGAGGGAGTGTGATATTCCTAAGATGGATTTTCGAACCCATTATGGTCATTTTGAATTTGTGGTGATGTCTTTTGGGTTGACTAATGCTCCAGCGGTATGAGTTTTGGTTGGGTGAAGTTGCCTTTCTTGGTCATGTGGTGTCCGGCGATGGCATCAAGGTTGATCCTAAGAAAACCAAGGCGGTAAGGGATTGGCCTAGACCATTGACTCCGTCGGATATTAAAAATTTCCTTGGTTTGGCCGGTTACTATAAAAGGATTGTTGAGGGATTTTCATCTATAGCGTCTCCATTGACCAAATTGACCCAAAAGAAAGCTAAATATTTGTGGAGTAGTGAATATGAGAAGAGCTTCAAAACTTTGAAAGATCGGCTTACATCGGCTCCGATTTTGACATTACCAAAATTAGTTAGATGGGTTTGTGCTATATTGTGATGCATCCCGTGTTAGTTTGGGTTGTATGCTTGTGCAACATGGTAAGGTGATAGCCTATGCTTCCCGACAATTGAAGGTGCATAAATAAAATTATCCGACTCATGATATTGAATTAGTGGCGGTGGTGTTTGCTTTGAAAATTTGGCGTCATTATATGTATGGGGTTCATGTGGATATGTTCACCGACCATAAAATCTTGCAATATGTGTTCACTCAAAGGGATCTTAATTTGAAGAAAAGGAGATGGTTGAAACTTCTTAAAGATTATGACATGAGTGTGCTTTATCACCCCGAAGAGGCCAATGTTGTGACAGATGCTTTTAGTAGACTTTCTATGGGGAGTGTGGCACATGTGGATGATTTAAAGAAAGAGGTAGTAAGGGATGTGCACTATTGGCTAGGTTGGGTGTGATGTTGACCGAAAACGACAATGGTGGCATCTTTGTGCAAAGTAGGTCCGAGTCCTCTTTGGTGGTTGATGTCAAAGCTAAGCAAGATCTAGATTTTTCTTTGGTAGAATTGAAGAAGTTGGTTGCCGATGGTAAGATTGAGGTTTCATCCCAAGGGGAATATGGTGTGCTTCAGTACCAAGATCATTTGTGTGTTCCAAATGTTGATGGTTTAAGGGAGACTATTATGAAAAAGGCTCACAATTCACAATTTTCTATTCTTTCGGGATCTACCAAAATGCATCAAGACTTTAAAGGGTTGTATTGGTGGCATGGTATGAAGAGGGATGTGGCTAAATTTGTGTCGGAATTTCCCAATTATCAACAAGTGAAAGTAGAACATCAAAGGCCCGGTGGATTGACACAAGACATTGAGATTCCTACTTGGAAGTAGGAAGATATAAATATGGACTTTGTTGTTGGGTTACCCCGTACTAGAAGGAAATTTGAATCCATATGGGTTGTGGTTGATAGAGTGACTAAGTCGGCTCACTTCCTACTGGTAAAAACTACCTATTGTGCCGAAGAGTATGCTAAGGTGTATATTCGGGAGTTGGTAAGGTTGCATGGTGTGCCAAGGTCTATTATATCGGATCGTGGTACCCAATTTACTTCTGATTTTTGGAAGTCCTTTCAAAAGGGGCTTGGTACTAAGGTAAAGTTAAGCACCGTATTCCATCCTCAAATTGATAAACAAGTCGAGAGGACAATTCAAACCTTGGAGGATATGTTGAGGGATTGTGTGTTGGAGTTTAAGGGAAATTGGGATGATCACTTACCTCTCATTGAGTTATCTTACAAAAATAGTTTTCATGCTAGCATCGGTATGGCTCCTTTTGAGGCTTTGTATGGTAGGAGATAAAGGTCTCCGGTTGGTTGGTTTGAAATTGGTTAGGCGGCCTTCATAGGCCCGTACTTGGTGGTTGAGGCTATTGAAAGGGTGTAATTGATTCAGGAAAGGTTGAAGATGGCCCAAAGTTGTCAAAAGTCTTATGCGGATGTGAGGAATAGGGACCTTGAATTTCATGTTGGTGATTGGGTATATTAGAAGGTGTCTCCCATGAGGGGTATCATGCATTTTGGCAAGAAGGGCAAGTTGAGCCCAAGGTACGTTAGACCTTATGAGATTGTGGAGCAGATTGGTAATGTGGCTTACCGGTTGGACTTGCCTTTGGATATGAGCTCTATTCATCCGGTTTTCCATGTGTTCATGTTGAGAAAGATGGTTGGTGACCCCAAGGCCATTGTACCTTTGGAAAGTGTGACAATTGAAGAGAACTTGACTTATGAAGAGGTACAGGTTGAGGTTTTGGATAGACAAGTGAAGGGGCTTCACAATAAGGAGGTGGCTTCGGTTAAGGTACTTTGGAGAAATCAAGATGTGGAGAGTGCAACGTGGGAAGCG